>JAVGVS010000001.1:1261796-1494995 GCA_032718565.1 Distichodus sexfasciatus
GCACGCAATCAATGGCTCCCCTTGCCCACTTGTCTGTCCCCAATTCAACATAAACACAGATGCACAAGTCAATCACAAGATGATCACTAGATGATCAGCCGTTTTCCATAGTTGAGGACACAGGCTTCAGAAATCTGATAAATCACCTCTGCCCAAAATACACAATGCCCAGCAGGCGTTACTTTTCGGACGTCTAGTTACCGGAGTTGTTACATTTTACGAGTTACATTTTATTCATTTAAATTTGTACAGAAAATTTGTTATGAAAATAAAGCATTATATTAAAGAAAATTAGGTTTTTGTTTGTATTTGTTGCAGAGCTGCCACTGTTACATGTCACTATTATAAAAGTAACTAGTAAACAGGGAAAGTAACTACTGCATTACATTAAAAAAGTTGAAACCCATTTTTTTGTGTCAATGTCGTCGACTACTCGCAGTAGCTCTAATTTTCTGTTATCTGGGAAAAAAATCGGTATCGGACAAATCGGTATCGGCCGATCACACTTACCAAAAAATCGCTAATCGGAATTGGCCAAGAAAATTGCAATCGGTGCATCCCTACTGTTAATATTTATAAAATATGAATCGATTCTAAATTGACAAAGAAAGAATCACAATACAACCCTTATATTCCAGTACTGCACGCGTTGTCATGTGATTTTGCTGAATCCAGTCTGAAACTAGATCTGTGTTCTTTCCAATTTTTTCAATTCAATTAGTGCAATGCACTCTTTCATCAGAAAAAAATATTTACAGTACAACCTTGTCAGTGAAGTAAGAATTATTCATTAATCATAATCAAGATAAAATGTTTAATTGATCATATTGATTTGAGGTCATATCACCCAGCCATAGCATGAAGATGAAGACATTTTTCACTGACCTACGTCCTTTCATCAGTGTCTTTGGAACATTTTGCTACATTTTGTGTTTGTATAACAACGCATATGACCAAACTGCACCACCTAAGAGCTGCTTGAGAAAACGAATGCATCTTCATAAATCAAGACATCAAGCAATGACAGATTACCACATAATGCATCGCTCATGGTCCGTTTGGAGGGAGGGTAGAAAATAGAGGCAATCAGAGCTACTCAGATTCAGAAAGGCCACCCCCCAGTGCCCGCGGAGGCCAATCGGTGGCCCACGCTCTTCATCTAACCACGTCAACGCCCACAAACTCGGCCCTCGACGGGCTGCAAAAACCAGGGCACGGCTCCCTGTGGGGCACAGATTGGGGGGGAGGAGGGGGAGGTCTCATAAATAATACGGATGGCCATGGGCAAACAGCGGTTGTGTAATGAGTTAAAGTGGACACGACGAGGGGGGGTGGGGTGGGGGGGGAAGCAGAGCCAGCAGAAAAGAGCTCCATACTGTGTAGCACATCAAGCAGAAGACGAACGATCCAGCATCTTCGACTGTGACCCACTAACAGCGCGAGGCAGCTGTGTACTACACTCAGAACAGGCTGAACCGCAAGGGACGAGGGATGGAGGGAGGGAGAGAGAGATGGAAGAAACAGGGAGGAAGAGAATGTAGATGTATATCCTTCTGTCTCAAAGGGGGAACCATAGAGGCCAGGTGTCAAAGTGTCATTCGCACGTAGAACAACTGGGAAGGAGATGATAGAGGGAGGAGGAGAAGGATGGAGGGAGGACGGGGGAAGACACAGCAGATGTGTGTCCAGTTCAGCCTCCTCCTCCTCCTCCTGCACTACTACGGTCCAGCCATCCCAGAGCAAAGAGCTGCTCCCCCGTCCCAACCGCACCACACTGTATCGATCTCAATAAAAACAGACGGAATTAAATATTGACCGACTGTCCTCTTTCAGCAAAATGTGTAACGCACCGGTGACCAGTGTTCAGAAACCAGGCCGCAGCTATGAAATAGTTTCCATATAAAGGATCTCTGGTTAAAAGAAAGAAAGAGAATAAACGAGTTACTAGAGTCATCCCAGCTTTTAAAGGTACACACCATACGACGAGTGTTGTGAGCATTTTAAGAATATTACGAAAGACTCAGAATTAAACATATGCTTAAAAGGGTTGTGTTTTATTAGTTGATATTCTAAATTTTGTCAGCAAATAAAAATTTTACAATAGAAATATAGATCAAAATACTGGTTAACAGTCTTCTATGATTCAGTAATATAATGTCAAAGTTAGGTATTTGTCATTGTGAACACGCCACAGCACAGTACAGCACACGTGACCTCTCCATTTGACACATCCATGAAAGATCAGTGGGCAGCTAAAATGGACAGCGACTGGGGAGCAGTGCTTGGCGACGGTACCTTGCTTATCAGTACCTCAGTGGTACCTTAATCAGTCCGGGATTCGAACTGACGTCCTTCCGATCACAAGGCAAACTCTCTGACCGTTACGCTGCCAACTGTCCCGGAACATAAGCTATCTAACATATTCATGTGAAACTATATCGTGACATGTGATGTTCCATATTCACAGATCGAGCACGCTCACATAATCTGATCGTACAGAGAAGCTTAAGCTTTCATTCACTGGTAGTCACTTTGCTTCTTTCGGTTGGGTTGCCGTCTAAAAGGGGAAATGCTTTTAGTAGCTGCAGGTAATTCATTTCCTCTATAAGTCAGGGAGGGGGAGGACAGACAGAGGGAGGAAAGAGAGAGGAAACAGGAAAATAAGATTATTCATGCAAGTCTAACCCACTGCACTGGACATTCCTGAGGCATCAGCATTTCTCTCCCTCTCCCTCTCTCATGACTGACTCTTTTTAATCTACTTGAGCTGTCTACCGCCCATAAAGGGCTACACAGCTCAGCGGAAGCATCCATTCATCCACATACATTCATTCATAAGCTGCCAGGACCTCGCGTTTGGATATTAGATTTCCCTCCCGACTGACTGATAACGCACCAGAGACACCGGCACGCCAGAGCCGCGCCTCATCTGCGCCGACTGATCCCGAAACCTACGGAATGTCAGAGATGAAAGCACGCCGCATCTTCTCCGTATTCCGTACCTGCAAAACATATTTGTTTCAGCATGAAAAATAACTGTAAGGGAGGGAAAATATCTTCCCTTTTTTGCAGTCTGTTCTGCTGGATGGGAAACAGGCCCAGAGCAGTGCTGTGAAGATCTCAAAGCCATATTCAGCACTGCATGCTTCATTTCTCTCCCTTGAATTCCCCCCCCAAAGGCAAAAAAAAGATAAGCAAATAAACTGTTTGGCAGCAAATATTGCTGAACAACAAAGAAACGGTTTGTTTTCCGTTGTTTTCCCCCTTATCTGCTTGTGAGTGACAGTTTGCTGAGCAATGGGTGGCTTGGCTTTCATTTCAACAAGCCTGTCTACAAACACACACAGGCTGGGTTCGAATCAGCACTACGTGTAAGATTACAGTCCCTATTGAGGAAAAAATGGTTGTAGGTCAAGTGTTTTGTGAGCCTTCATGGTAGTTATGGCGCTAAACAACTTGGTAAACTAGTTTAGGTTTAGGTCTGGGTTTAGAGCCCTTGACCAACAAATTAAGAACAACAGAGAAACAAAGGAAGCAATGTAAAATCTGATTTCCCCATTACACCAACGTTAAACTGGTTTTAATTCTGTCGCTTCAAGTTAGAGGTCATGTTCATTATACATTTCTTGTGGAGGATGTCAGATCATGAGAACCATTAACAGCAGCTTAGCAGGATTTGGTCTGGCTTGTGACTCCGTCTGTGTGACCCCGTCTGTGTAGGTTCTCAGTCATCCAGGACATTGTAATCTTAAGGGCTTGAATGAAAAGAAACTGGGCTTATTTTCAATGTCTTGACAACGTTTCACCTCTTATCCAAAATACTTCTTCAGTTCTAATCTCTTGACATGTGCATGCTCTTCAAAACTGAAGAAGCCTTTTGGATGAGAGGTGAAACGTTGTCAAGTCACTGAAAATAAGCCCTAGTGTCAATTCGATTTAATTCATACGACACATATCCTCATATGCAAAAAATGCCTTCATAAAGTCACAAAAAGTTTTGTTTCTTTCTTTTAGATCCTCACACTTGCCCATTTTTTATTCTTTCTTTCAAGTCATTACCCACAGAGACAAAATGTTCACGTGTTGCCTAATCTATATCCCACTCACTTCCAGGACCCACTGTAATGAGATGATCAACATTTTTCACTTTCCCTGTCAGTGGTCAAAATGTTAAATGTACATTTTACAAAAAGGTTTTACTACAGCAGTAAGTGGTTTTTGTGCGGGTTTAAAGGTCACTACAGTACTACCTTGTAAGGGTCGATCAATTACCGGCCGGGCCGGTTATCGGGGGCCAATATTAGGCATTTTGTCGATTATCGGTATTGGTGTTTAATTCTGACCATCACCGATATTAAGTATTTGCAAGTATTTCCACTGCCATCTCTTCTCTCTGTGCCGTTTGCTCTCGACATTTGCTGCTTTATTTAATGTCTGGCTCAACAGTCTCTGACTGGCGATCTGATAGGCGATATTGACTGATAGCAGTCAATCACTGCTGCAGTCCTGTTGTCACAGCATGAAGCTACAAGAAGGAGAATAGGAGAGAGGAGACTTTCAGCCGAGTTTGGTGTTCATAACATTCTAAATTTTGACAAAGGTTTTTTGTTTGTTTTTTTGCATCGGCCCTGTTAATTAGCAATAATTGGTATCGATATCGGCCCTGAAAAACCAATATCGGTCAACCTCTGGGTTAAAGTAACACCAACACATGTGAGTTGAAGCATTAGATTATTTGCTTTTTAATCGTCACAATAAAAAACCTAAGAGCATTGCCATACAAGTGGACTTGAAAGTCAAGGAGTAACCAGGAAAGAGCGAGGAAATTCATGATTCATGTAGTGTTAATTTCGTCAGATGAGACGAGACGAAATGTGTTCGTCAACAACCCTCTTTCCCACGGCTAAGACGAGACAATGACGAGACTGCACCAATGTTCTTAAAATACTGACTAAGACTGTGTTAATGTGCCTTATTGTTTACGAATAAAAACGAGACTAAAATGTTTTGCATGAAAGAAAAACGAAACAAAAACTCCCTCCTCATTTTCGTCAACACAAGAGACCACCAGACCCCCTGTCATGTGTTTGTGTCAGCAGTTCATGTACGTCATGTTCCTGTGCCCCTCCGGCCACAAAACTACTTGCAACTACTTGCGCCAGAGGTTATTATTACATTTAATCAATATTTTAGCGGTGTGGAACACAATTCAACTGGAGTGATAAACAAAAATCATCTCTGAAATAAAAAATAAAAAAGATTAAAATGTTTTAATGAAAACCTGACTAAAATACCTTGAGTTTTCGTTTGACTAAAACTAGACTAAAATGTTGAGACTTTTAGTCGACTAAAACATGACTAACAAAAACTATTATGTGAATGACTAAATATGACTAAGACTAATAAGGAACTTTGACACAAGACTAAGACTAAAACTAAATTAAAAAATGGGCGACAAAATTAACACTAGATTCATGATCACGGTTGATTTCATTTTGACATTAAACTTATCGGCTCTGAAAAAAAAAAAACAATATCGCTCGACCTCTACTATCGTGGGCAGTTGGTTAGTGTAAATGTTAGGGAGTCAGAGGGTGACCAGTGCTGGGCTGTGTTGTGGTGTGTTCTCAATTACAAATAATGACTCACTTAAATTCACTTACTTTAACAAACTGTATATGTACGTCAGATTTTTGTGTCTACACTGTATATTTTCTCTATAATGTATTTAAACAAAATAGAAGATACTAGCATTTTGCATGAGACTATAGCTGCTATGCAACATTAAGGAAAAAAATGGACAAATATAGGGACAGAAAATGACACACAAATGATGGAAAGAGGGACAGACTGGGATGAGAGCAGTGATATATATAGTTAGGCCCAGAAATATTTGGACAGTGACACAATTTTCAAGATTTGGACTCTGCATGCCACCACATTGGATTTGAAATGAAACAACTGAGACGCAATTGAAGTGCAGACTTTCAGGTTTAATTCAAGGGGTTGAACAAAAATATCCAATGAAACGTTTAGGAATTGCAACCATTTTACTACAAAGTCTCCTTGTTTCAGGGGCTCAAAAGTGATTGGACAAATTAACATTACTATAAATAAAATCTTTTGGGTCACTGTCCATCTGTACTGTGAAGCGCTGTCCAATCAACTTTGCTGCATTTGGCTGACTTTGAGCAGAAAGTATATCCCTATAAACTGCAGAATTCATCCGGCTGCTTCTGTCACGTCATCAATAAACACCAGTGACCCAGTGCCATCGGAAGCCATGCATGCCCATGCCATCACATTGTGTCCACCATATTTACAGAAGACAAAGTGGTGTACTTCGGTGGTGTACCAAGCCTTCTCCATAGTTTCTTCTTCCCATCATTCTGGCACAGGTTGATCTTAGTTTCATCTGTCCAAAGAATGCTGTTCCAGAACTGGGCTGTCTACTTGAGACGTCTTTTGGCAAAGTCTAATCTGGCCTTTCTGTTTTTGAGGTTGATTAATGGTTTGCACCTTGTGGTGAACCTTCTGTATTTGCTCTCATGAAGTCTTCTCTTTTCTCCCAGTCTCCTTTGACCGCATGTTGTGGGCTCACAGCAACAGCTTCCAAATGCAAATGCCACATCTGGAATCGACTCCAGACCTTTTACCTGCTTAATTGATGACGGATTAACGAGGGAATAGCCCATGCAGCCCATGAAAAAGCTTTTGCGTTAATTGTCCAATTACTTTTGGTGCCTTAAAAAAGAGGCGGCTACATATTAAAGAGCTGTAATTCCTAAACCCTTCCTCCAATTTGGATGTGAATACCCTCAAATTAAAGTTGAGAGTCTGCACTTTAAGCCCAGATTGATTTTATAAATGTATCTTGAATATGTTTTGGTAAACAGCTAATATAACAATACTTGTGTCACTGTCCAAATATTTCTGGGCCTAACCGTATGTAGACACCGGCTGCACTAAGAGAGACCTCCACTTTATCCTGGTTCAGTGAGCATGTAGAAACGTTGCCTTTCAAGCCCAGATTACCGTGAGAGGACCACAAAGCTGAGGCTTTTACCAGAGAGATTCTATTAGCTCCCACTTTTTCTTTTTCTCGCTCTCTATCTCTCGCTTCCCTGCACAGTCACCCTAGCAGACGCCCACTTCTGACCAGAGACAGCCGGCACAATGAGCCGAGAGAAGCCGGTTCCAAACGACAACACCACACCCCGTCCTGCCAGATGAAATAGCCGGTCCAGAAAACTGCTCTTAGATGGCCCATAAAAACACCCCATTGCACTTCCGTCCATTTCAGCACACATTTATGAAGCATTCAGGCCATTTCTGGTGCCAAAGCACCTTAAGCTGGGCTTTGAAGCACTGGCCAGCTAGAAAACAATAACTGGTAAATGAATACTGGTAACATAACATCGATTTTCCACTGCTATCTCCTCAAACTGTGGGGTATGGTAGGAATAATTAAAAACACAATAGGTGGTGTTCCCTTTGTAAAAAAGTATCTGTCCATGTAGGAAGGTCCCACACAGCAATGGTGGTCGTGGCTTGATTCCATCTTCTCACTCAAACCAGGATTAAACAGACACACACTGTTTCAAAAAATGCTGCACAGTGCCAGAGCACAGAGTAAAGGCCGTTGAAAAAACACAGGGAAATACTCCAGCAGGATACGGGCGACAGTGCAGACAAGGGGGCTGTTGTTGCAAAGAACGCGGGCAAGCCAGCCTGTCGAGTTACTTCACTGCATGGTGACACTTCTGTGTTTGACCAGTCAATGGTCTGCAGTTGTCTGGCTCCACTTAGTGGGATCCTGCTTAGTACTCCAGCAGAGTGTGAATACAAACTGGACAGGTTTTATCTTACGCACAGTAACACTTTATGAGGAAAAAAGGAGCAGAGGTCCCTTTTAAAGCTCTTTGTATTACATATATATTATATATTACAATTTTCCATGCAATAGATATAGTGCTCATAATATGGCTGTAAAAATGGAAAAGACTGACAGTGGAATATTTTTTTCTGATATGAAGAGAAAACAAGGGAAATTACATAAAATATGCACCCATTCTGAAATAATAGAAGGGGGGAATTTTTGTGGGGGAATGAATCTGTATATGAAAATAATGAGATATGCAACTTTTCTTAAACTTTTCTACGAAACATTAACATTAAACATTGTGAACATGAACACATTCATATTCATATTCAGAGTTGTTATTATGCAGAGACATTCTATGGCTTATTACTATGAAGATTAATAAGGTTAGTGCAGGTGGCAACACTTCTTTATTCACTTGGAATCCATCTGGGTATAGAATAAAATTATGTGATAATTCCTTTTTATATATTTATTTTTTAATCTCTGACAGAATGGCAAAATTATTTTCTGATTAATGTACAATGAAGAAATACTGACGTTTTGCCAGTTTTTGAGCATTTGGATTCATTTTTGACTCTTCTGAGAGAGAAATACATTTTTAACATGAGGGCGTTCCATATGAGAACCGCGGCACAATAGCGCTGTGGATGCACATCAGGAATAAATAAATATTAAGTAAACGGCTGTACTGTGAGTAGAACTCGGGTTGTTTTGTCTGTAATAAAGGGGAAGATTTAACTGAACTGAAACATTTAAGTGAATGTTAGACTTCCCCGTTGAGCATGCTAACAACGCATGCTACATCAGTGCGTTATGCGTAATGGTTCCTCATGGTTGAAGGTCAAGTGGCAGAGAGTGTGACGTAATGTACTGCGACGCAAGACTTAAGAAAAACCGGAAAACGTTGTGCTGGGAAATGAGAGAATCGTTACGAAGAATCGATAATTTAGGTAGGGATGCAATTGTATGTACATGGGTGCGTGTTATAATATAATGTATTTATTCATTTCTAATTTATTCAATTTATTTTTTTGTTTTATGTATTACATTAATTCATTTATTTATTTTTGTTTGTTTCTTCTTGTTTGTTTGCTTGGTTGTTGTTTTTCCCCCCTTTTTTGGTGTGTTTGTTACTTCCTTACTTTTGCCATTGTTGTTGTTGTTGTGTTTTTTCTCTCACATGTTCACTTTCCTCCTGTCCAATCTTAATGTGCTTTGTCTGTCAGAATAAATCTACAATGTGCAACAGGAGGAGATTTACACACTCCTCCATTGCAGAGCAAATCTGCCCCGACTACACAAGGCAACCAGACCATAAATTCTGTTTGTCTAATGCAACGGGACAGGACAAGGGCAGGGAGAAGAATCTATAACGTTGGAGGTTCCGATGGAACTGATCAGTTGGAACCGGTTCTGAGTCGGAACCAGTTTTAGATTCCCACATATACACTAATCAGACTTCTCTTGCAGATGTCATGGAAAAAAATTTAATAACAAAAAAATACAGATTGTGAGTCAAAATTTACTCTTGAACTCTTATGCAGGGGGTAAATCATGTTTTATCAAACTGACTTCTCATGTAGATTAGTCATGGAAATGGACAACTGTTCTGAACTATGTAGTGGACTTAATATTCAAAAAAACCTCACCAGCTTAAAGTGCCCCTATTATGCCATTTTAAAGGTTGCTAATATTATTTTATGAGTCTCTTAAAACAGGTTTACATGTATGCAAGGTCAAAAAACACTTTAGTTTTCTCCTAAAACAGATTTAATTTTACCCCATTTCTAAATGATTCGTAAACGACTCGTGTGAAGCAGTTGGAAGAATCAGTCTGTCTAAACCCTCCTCTCCGTGAGGCCTCACTGCTGTGATTGGTCAGATGGCGCAGTCCTTTATGATTGGTCTACCGCTACAGCGTGTGTCGGAAAACGAAACGCCCATTGCCATAACTGAATGACGGCTCTGGAGACCTGTCAATACATAGAAAAGATGGCCTCAATTCTAGCCGGAGTCTGACGATGAAACGGTTGAAGTGGCACATCGACAAGAAACTGTTTTCGCAAGCACGACTGGAGCAGGACGTTTCTAAGTGGTAAGTGTCATATGTTAAGACCAAGCGTTTGGTGAATCCCGCGTTGTACTCCCCAAGATAGGAAAAGCAGTCATCAGTAAAATGACGCAAACACAACACAAGATTGGAATTGTACTGCTGAGGTGTTGTTGAAAAAATGAATGTTAACCACTCATTCTTTTGGGAGGGCATATAAAACAAATTTACTCTCACAGCGCAGGATACAGCGTCTTCTTGACATGATGTAATCCACGTGGAAATTGTACTGTTTGTGGGCGGGCAAGTTGTTCGCGACGTAGAACGTGGGGGACATTATGCAAATATGTTACTTCGTGACGTGTGGCCGTAACAGAAAAAGATTCGAATTGCTGACAACTCGTTTAGGCGAATGTGAGCAGACTCTTTTTTTTGATAGACAAAAACTTCATTTATCGTGCACTGTCGGCGTCACAACTTTGCAGATAGTTTATGTTCACATACAGCTACATGACACACTGCATGAAAGATCATATTTGAAAAGGCATAATAGAGGCACTTTAATAAGGCAGTATGAAAGATCAGCCTGTCGACAAACTTAACAACTTTAAAACAGATGCTTATCAAAAGCAGGCTGGTGAACATCTCCAAAGCCAACAAGGAGACAGACAGAACTAATCCTGCACCTTTTAACCAGTTAGCACTGGAGTAAAAATAGCAGTCGGCCCACGGGCGACAGGAATTTTGACCGCCTCAATCCTTCAAAAGCATCAGAATCAAACAGCGGAACGTCATATCCAGCGGTGGCGGGTGACAAATAACCGTCACCAAAATATCAATCACGGCCCTCGGCGCTGGCGCGTGTGACAGCAGCTCAGCACGGCGGCGGGCGGGAAGAGAGCACGCTCAAAATCACACTCACTCCACGGTCTCAGCTCATTGGCTGACTAACTGACCGACGCCCACTCCGCCTTTGACGCGCTGTCAAGAGAAAGAAATGCGCAGGAGGGAAGAAGGAGTGAGTGTTTGGGCTGGTGGACGATCCAAAGATGGAGAACCGGTAGCTTCAAACTAAAACTGTCTAACGGAACTCGTTAACATGTGTGACCTCATTAGCTCACATGAAGGAAGGTTACATTTCTAAAGCAGTATTCTAAACACGCTGTGGGCCTTATTCACTAGCCGTTCTTAAGAAGGAATTTGTGCTTAAAACCAACCTGTGCAAATTGAAGAAAAAAACTTAACGTACTGATGAATGAGCGACAAAAGTTCCTCCACTTCAACCAGCTCCAATATGCAGCTCCATCTGGATGATGCTCCAGCAGCCGTGAGGAGATGTGGTGAAGGAGCAGGAGAAAATTCCACCAGTCAGAGATAGGGCTGCACGGTATATCGTTTCAGTATCGATATCGCAATGTGCACATCTGCAATAGTCACATTGCAACAGCCTGCGATGTCAAGTAAGATAAATTAAACCAAATACACGTCATGCTGCATCTTTTTTAGCACTTCATACAAAAGGAAAACTCACCATGTTCTCATTTTTTAAACAATAATCTATAAGAGACAGCTGTCAGATACGGCATCATTTACTGAAATGTGAAAAAGTTTGTGAAAAACTAATGATGACAAAAACTATGATTTTTTTTTTTATTTCTATGCATATATACTTACATTCAAGATCAGAACTATCATTCTTTATTGATTCATTCTTTCCAAATACAGTTAATTCAAATTTTTTGGTAATTTTTTTTTTTCCAAAAATATCACAGTAAAAAAATATAGCAGTAAAAAGAAATATTGCAATGTAATTTCTTTCCCAATATCGTGCAGCCCTAGTCAGAGATAGGGGTTGATTAGTCCAGATATGAAAGGTCATGGTGGGTCACTTTAACAGGACATCAGGGTTCCACCCTGATCCCTTAAAAAGATGTCTGGAAATATTTTGACAAGTCAGGACTTCTACATCTGCACTAGGGGACAAAACAATACATCGATCAACAATGATATGTTGATTTCATGATCAATGAGGCCATAGTCATAATAAAAGACATTGTATCGTTACCCACTGAATCAAAATAATATTGTGAGAAAATCTGTTGAAGCCACCAAGACCTCCAACACCAGCAGCCACCTTTGTAAGCTGGTCTCCCATCCAACAACTGGCCAGACTCAAGCCTGCTTAACTGTTCCCAGATCAGAAATGCAAGCTCTGTGGTTAAGCGAGTTTTAGTTTTAAGTGAATTTAAGTGAGTGATTATTTGGAGCGCCCGGGTCCAGTGCTTGGGGACGGCATCTTGCTCATCAGAACCTCTGAGGTACTTTTACCGGGCGGCGACCCTCAGATTACAGGGTGAACTCCCTAACCGTTACGGTACCAACTTTTATGATTGGTAAATGCTTAAAATTTGGTAAGTCATTGAAAAGTCAGTTTGAACAAAAACTCACTTTGTTAACAAGTATCCTGCAAATATCTACACTAAAAGGAGACTGCTTGCTCAGCAGACACTAGTTAGCCCAGAGCGCTGCTTGATCTGCCCTACCGCACTGAGCTCCGTTCATCAGCTAATTAGCAAGTCCTGCACGAGCAGCAGCAGATGTGCTCAAGCAGGAGAATCTGTGGCACCCCGGGACTGACATTACTCACGCCTGCTGTAACCTAATAGCATATAGATATGTAAATACGAAATGTTGCCAAGGCGTCTGAGGCCTAAAGCACTTGAATCACCGGTCTCTGGGTTGATATACATCAGTATCAATAGTGAAATAAATAAACAACTTTCACAGCATTATCTAGATCAGAGGGCAACTGGGAAACAAATGAATAAAAATAAATTGATGATTAATGTAATAATAACAATAAAGAGGATGATGCCAACAATTAAATAAACATAACCACATTTATAACAATAAAATACAATAGCTATTGTTATTATTATTATTATTATTATTATTATTATTATTATTATTAATTATTATTATTTTATAGCTTTAGAAAAGTATTAATAACCAACAGTTGTAATCAGCCAGTATTGTTTGCAATATTAACATCATTCTTGTTGTTGTTTATGTTAATAATAAAAACAATCTTTCATCCATTTAACAAATAGAAATATTTTTTGTTTGTTTTTGCTTTAAGATAATTATCAACACAAGTCAAAACAGAATGTATGCCACTTAATGTCTCTAAATAGACCAGGGCGGACCGCTACAAAAATGGAATATGAGGCCCACATTTTACGTAACCCGAATTATTTATTTCATAAACAGATATTTTGATCGGTTTTGTCTATCGTCCACACGTAAACCGAGGTTTCAGTCACAGAAACCGGCTATTTCTGAAAACTCCGGCTTCAGTGACTACGTGTGGACGGGGAACACTGGGTTTTACGTTCATAGCATCTTAAGTGTGTGACTAGAAATATGTTGCCGTCAGGTCATGCGGTTGTTCTTGTGGCGTTTGTTTCGTTGAGGGCGAAGAAGATGGACACTGTGATTCTAAGTCTCCCTTATTCAAGCTATTTGTGTTTGGTACCTGCTAACGTTTAAAAGTAACCTGACTTCCCTATCTTCCCTATATTCCCGGCGGCTCTTGGCAGTGTATTTTTCCAGATTTGCGTGTACAGAGACATTGTTGAAAACAGGCTCATTTTGTGCAAAGTTATTTCCACAGATAAAAAAATATCTGTTTATAAATACCCAGCTACATGTGCACAGGGCCCAAAGACAAAGTTAACAGCATGATATATTATTAGCTATATTATCAAATGAATAAACCATAAATAGAGTACACAACAGTAAAAAGCTGAGTGTTTACATGCATATACATGCAAAAGCTGTGCCTTTACTCTCCCTGCGTAATCAGTGATACTTAGTCCATCTACCTTACGCATAAAGAGGTCAATCCACAGCCTCACAAAACGAGGGCTTTCCCAGCAGCTCCAGATCACACAGGCACCATCAACCTGATCTCTACTGCAGCGTCTTCACTGCGTAATCACAGCTCCTGCTAGTAGAGCATGCTGATGAAAGCTGCTCTCTCCTCTCCAGCGCGATCCTGCAGTCCAGCCTCAGCCGACCTCACCGCCGAGATCCTCCTAATCTCCCCTCACCGGTACAAAACTCAAATAAACCACTGCCTACAATAAAAGTAACCCCGATTCAAAAGGAGGGTTTCCAGTGCGAGCATTTGGAGATGATTAATGTTTATTTTATCATCAGATCCATTCCAGATGGCAATCGTCATCATCTTCTAATCTGCATGTAAAACAGCCAGAAGCGAGTCGTGTTTACTGAAGGGCCGGAGGCAGGCGTGGATCAGGGCGTTAGAGCGCCACATCGGCGTTGCGCCGAGCCGCTCGCAGGCAGCAGGAAAAACGCAGGGTTTAATCAGGGCTTTTACGAGCTCCATAACTGTACAAGGGAATTAGAGGAAAACGGCCTCTCTTCCTCCACTGCTGACTTTTATTGCTGCTGCAGTGTCTTCTGTTTACACCCATAATCCCCTACCGCCTGCTGGAAACGGCCGGGGTTAAGTCTGAGAAGAGGAAGCTGGGAAAGCGCTGAAAGAAAGACAGAGACAAAAGTGAATGATTGAGAAAGAGCGCCAAGAAAGAGACAAAAGACGAGAGAGAGAGAGACAGAGGAGAGCAAAAGGTAGAAAACAAGTAATGGAGAAGTAAAACAAGAAACAAAGTGAGAAAGCGAAAGCAAAGACAGACAAAAAAGGGAGAAAGTGGCTCACAGTCACAGGTGAAAGCGCAGAGTGTGAGACAGGAAGAAACCGCAAAGAGAGGACATACAAGATAAAGAGCAACAGAAGAAGTGCGAGGTTTGAAAGACAGCATGCAAGAGAGAGAACAAAAGTGAGAGTGGAAGAAAGGAGACAGACGGAGGGAGAGGGACACTGAGAAAGAGAGAAAGCGTTCAAGAGAGTGAGACAGGAAAGACAGAACATGAGAGAGGACTTGTAAGATTAAGAGAAAGAAAAGAGCAAGAGGGAGAGAGGTAGGGAAAGAAACAATGAGAGATAGTGAAATACAGTGAGAGAGAGTAAAGAGATAAACTGGCAAGAGATTATACAAGACAGGTGAGAGAGATAGACAGATATAGAACAAAGTAGAGAGTGAATCAGAGGACAGAGCATGAGACAAATAGAGGCAAAAATTGAAAGCGAGACATGGTGAGAGTGAGAAAAGAGCATGCAAGAGAGAGTGTGAGACAGAACAAGAGAATAGAGGCACAAGAATCTGAGACACATAAGACAGAGTGCAAGAGTGAATGGCCAGGGGGAGTGCAAGGTGAATCACTGAGAGAGAGAGAGAGAGAGAGAGAGAGAGAAATTACATCTTATGAGCTGATATAAAAGATTCACATGAAGCCGGAACGTGCTGCTATCTTCCACTGCATGACCCTGCCATGAATTATGGAGGTAGAGCTGAGGTTTGAGGACACATACACACACACACACACTCACACACACACACACACACACACACAGGGAGAAGAGGGAGGGAGGGAGAGGAGAAAGAAGAGGAGAAATGCAATGACCTTCAAATTCACAAAAATGTTTTGGTGCATAGGGTTATACAACCTTAATCGACAGACTAAGACAACACTGGAGGGAAGCTGAGACAGAATTTGGCCTCACTGGCCTACACTAAAGATCACACTACGCACAGTCTCTGTATTACTATCTTTGTGAGGACATTCCATAGACTCCCATAATGACTAGATGTATGTAATTTTTCTACACCTAATCCGAACTAACCTTCACCTCAGTAACCAAAGCACATCTTTTACCTCTTTTAGTTTCTCAAATAAAACAAGCACATTTTCTATAAAGCCATTGTTCCTCATGGGGACCTCTCAAATGTCCCCATAAAACCCAAAAAAACACATAAAAGTGATTTTGCTGAGGTTAAAGAGTCCCTAATGCCATAAATACACCACACACACACACACACACACCATGGACTAAAACCAAATTCAGCAACAAACTAGAAGATACTACCTTTGCTTCTTCAACAGCATTTTTCTAGCAATTTTTGCCACAACTGTAACATCACCCACAAAAAGAATCGTTTTCACCCCACCTCACGGTCCACATAACAACACTAAGCTAATTAGACAACCCGCGTCAGCCGCACCAACTCTCTGCACGTCAATGGAAAGGAGCGAAATGGCTTTAATTAGAGCCGCCATCATTCCTGCAACAGGTCAGAGTGGGGAGGCAGTCGTAAGCAGGAGAGGCAGATTAAGCAGCAGGATGGCGACCTTGGCAGGGCGAGGGGCAGAGGGAGGGGCAGAGGAGGCGACCCCAGCAGCGTCAAACGGCCCAGGAAAGTCAATTTCCTCATCCGCCACCGACCCTGCTAATTAACTGCAGGGAACAAATAAAAGTGACAAGCGACAAAAAGATGACGAAGGGTGTTTAATTTTAGCCGTGTCCTGAGATGGCCTCTCCTCCTCCTCCTACTCCCCCCGCCAACTGACCACCCACCCACCCTGAGAGAAAGAGGAATCGGATCTCTGATCAAGCGGACTTTGATTTAATCGGACCTGCCAGGCCCCTGATATCGCGCCTGAAAGGGGGCAGGAGACGTCAGAGATATTCAGCTGTTTCCAGAGCTCGCGAGGAGGTCCGGAGATTTTGGATCGGTCTGATCTTTTTAGCGTACCGTGACCTCTTGGGCAAAAACCTAAACATGACACTTGCAGTTTGTTTGGACTAAGAATAGAAAAACCCCAGAAACCTGACTTTCCAGTCCGACAGAGCAGCAAGTGGGGGAAAAACAAGAAGAAAGGGAGTAAGAGATCAGGATGAAGGGCATATGAAAAGTTGAAACGGACAAATCAAAAAGTTTGGTCTTAAACATCAGATTATTCTAGCAGTCAGTGATGTTTGGGGCAGTTGGCATTATAACAGTTAGGGATTTGACCCCGTGATCAGAACGTAGTTGAGTGGTTCGAGTCCCAGACCAGTAAAATTACCACTGAGGTACTCATAAGCAAGGTACACCCCTGGGCTCTGCCCATGTCAGCTGCTAACTGCTCCTTCACGGATGGGTCAAATGCAGAGGTCACAAATGGTTGTGGTGCACTGTGTGCTGTGTTCACAAAGACAAATAGTACTCACTTTCACTTTTTGTGATTTACTTATGTAGCGATTTTCAGAAAATTCAACAGCAGAGTTTAGTCAACCCTAAAGCTCAAAAGAAGCATCACAATTCACCTCCGGCAAAAATAAGCTAGACATTAACGCCAATTTATTAATTGTGAAAAATGAGACTTGTGGTTTGTCATTCTAACACTGTAATTATAATTTAAAATGATTTATTACTTTCAAGTCTGTATTCACAGTCAATATAGCGTTAAACATCTGCCAGCATAATTACAAACCGTGTGGTGCACTCAAAAATAAAAAAGTCAGAAAAATACTACAGTCCGTGATCTCCGCGACTTGTTTTACTTAACATAGATTACTGGTATTTATTCACCAACTGTGATTTTCTAATGTGATGGAGAACAGTTTCCCAATTTATTTGTATCCAGTTATATACTGCTGAGCTGCATGTTAAAATATAGTCTTACTCAACCAATTTTTTTTCCAACTTTTATTTTTGACAAAGAAAATGTTTAGGTTTGATTCTACAAATTATAGACATAATATTATTTTACATTCTCCACATAATACTCACTGATTTTCCAAAAGTGCTTTCTATAAAGTCTGAGTTGTAACCTGATCTGATAAAAGATTTATATAAATCCAGTGTGGGGCCCATAAACCTTTTATATCCAAAACGATTATTTTTCAGGAAATTGAAAAAAATGATGTATATTCTGAATTTATGAGCATTGTATATAAATATATGAACAAGCCAAAAATGGACTGTTGGAGATGTCTACCCAACAGCTGTTATAACAAAGAGGAAAAAGCTTGCTTTCTTTAAATGACCATTCAAATAAAAGTCAATTTTAATCAACTGTATAACATGTACAGGAATTGTTATTTTTGACCATCACATTCACCATCACATCTGAATTTTTTCATGATCAAGTTACGTATTACAGTGTCACTACCCACTATAAACAGCAGCAAATCAGTAATAACTCTGTTATAGCTATGGCTAGACTAATTACAAATGTATTAGTTATTTACAGTGTGTAAATTAATTAAAGCAACAAATTGTAAATATGACTGAATTAAAATACACAGCAGACCACACACAAACATAATAAAACATCTGAGACCTTTTAAAGACCCCACCATCAGCTGCTCATCCTGGATTCTGTCAGCTCAAACAGCAGAAACTCTCCAGTCCAGCTACTGTGGCAAGCGTTTGTTCACACACAGAGCAGCGCATCACTGTGAACAGAAAATACCTCCCTGTCTCCATATGACCAAATATATTGGCAAACAAAGTCCGATTAATGTGACAGCCGTGCGCTGAACACGTCCCCAAAAACCTGAGTGCAGCAGAGGCCACAGCTGGATCATGCCGGCGCATATGCTTAGACTGCTAGAGACAGACTTGGAGGACCAATGACACGGCCTAAAAACAGAAACGGCATATATATATATATATATATATATATATATATATATATATATATATATATATATATATACACACACTCTTACTATCTTTCTGATGCCCTTCCACTAATTACCTGGTTACTACTATCGAAATAATACCATACTTGGCTAATTTTAATCTTATAAGTGTTGAAAGCTGCCTATACATCCCCGTCCACACACACAAACACTCATGAAGAACTTCCACTGGTAGCCGTATTACCAGACCTAAATAACACTACACATTAAACAAAGCTTAACCCTAGCAGACAATGTCAAATGTTTTATTTTGCCTCTTGAGGATCAAATTAAAATGTTCTTACAAAGCTACACAAAATATGACTCAACAGCCAAAATGCTTCCCAACTGAAACCCCACACAGGTCTTCCTACTTTTGTGAGAAACTTCCACTCCATACGTGACTCTCCACGGCAAAACCAGTCGCTTGTCGCAACGGAGGTTTCCGAGAAAAACGAGCATTTATATTGCATGGGGTAAAATTTTGGATTTTTTGGTTTTAGTGTTTTGAAACAGTGGAAGGTCTATACTGTACTGCTGTGAATAAATTTCGCCGAAAAACTTACCCTTTCCATCCTAAAAACGTGACTTTCTTGAGGTGAGGAATTCAATTCCAGCAGAATGTTAAAAGTTTCTGTTTTGACCGCTCTACTTCAATATTTACGGTAAATTCACTCACGTGACTAGCGTGAAGATATTTCTCCAGAATCCATCTTCGTCTCCCGAGTTCAGTTCCATGTGGCTGTGAATGCAGCGTAGGCTACTGTAAATGCAAACATAGCCGCGACCGCAGCAAGCGTTTGTGAGTGCTACAGCGATGGTCAACTTCAAAGGCAGATTTCTCCGTTTCTCACTTGGCGTGACAGGAGAAACCCGACTCCTTTGAATGTTGATTATGAAATTTTGCGACAAGCGACTTATGAAAATTTGCGACAAGCGACTGGTTTTGCCATGGAGGGTCACATATTATTAGACAAAATCTCAAAAATCTCATCCCAATGTGCTTTTAAGTTCTAGGCTTTTCCCATTACGTTGTTCCTTATTAGGCGTGATCATCATAATCCATCCCATCATTTCAGGGATAATCCAGCCACATGGATGGTGAAATATCTGATCAAACACACACAAGTTCTCCATACACTATGGATTCTTCAACCTCCTAAACAAAAATGATATCTGCATCTGTGCCAGTTTCCTTATGAGAGTCACTCATCACAGCCACAAAAAATAAATCTCAGGTTTTAAAATCATTTCAGATCCAAATTACTAAAAAATGATCACACACACAAGCTCTTGATACAGAACAGATATCGATAACAGATCCTTCTGAACAAAGAACTGAAGAACCCACAAAAAATACAATTCTTAATTTTTTTCATCATTCCAAACAAAATAAGATCCACAAAAATATCTACTATACCACAACAATTACATGACCTAGATCTGCATCTGTCACACTTTTACTGCATGAAAACCTTTAAATCCTCTTAAATCGCTCCTCCAAACTCTACTTTCTTATCATTCCTGCCACATCATCTCCCACCTTGAGACCCAGCATCAGACCTGAACACACAGCAACTTTTAAAAAATAGTTTATATGGCTCATTGGGAGCCAAAAAAGACAAGTTGCTGAGACAGGTGCTGAGTAAAGTGCACTGAGTCAGGTAGAATAATTGCCAAGAGAGTCCACGCATGGTGAAAGAGCTCTGCAGAAGACAAACAGGACAAAAATACCTCTTAATTTAGGATGAGACGGAATTTAGGAGGAGACAATATTTTCATTTAATGAGAAATCTGTTTCTTTAGTTAATTCTTCATTTCGGAGAGTGGCAGGCCGAGGGATGAGCTTAATTCGGGTCGAGATTGCTTAATTAAAACTATTTTTGGATTAAAGGAGGAGCGAGCGAGTGCAAGCCGGCAACAGTGAGCGTGGCGAAGACGCAGACTCCCGTCCGAACAGAGACACATTGGAGCGTATTTTAAATGAGCCGGGCTGCTTGGATTCAAAATACGCTACGAAACAGCTTCTCTCAGACTGGACCACACGTGCTCGATTTGCAGCCTCACGTCAATTCCAATTCCCCCCCATCTTTCAGAAAATGTTGCAGCGGAACGCCGGCCCCATTCCGGCCCGGGTGCTGTGATCTTTGCCGAAAGCTAAATTGTCATTGATTTGTGTGTAAGCAGAACAGAAGCGTCTCCACACTCACCCAGCGGGAGTGCGATTGCCATGTTGGGGAAATCAGCGACGAGGGAGCAACAGAAAGACAGAATGAAATAATCTCACACATCACAATGGCACTCAAACATGAACAAAACAACTAAGTGGCACAGCTAATGTTCATACACCATCACACACACCATGAATTAATGCTCTGGATATTTGATCTATTAATTGATTAATCTAAATGATTAACTTGCTATATGAATATTAATATTAACCAGGTTTCTTTAAATTACACCTTGTGCTGATCAGAATTATCCACTCAAATGTTTTCTACTGTACTTCTGCCATTTATTACACTAAACATTTTCTTAATGAAAGTTTAATGAGCATGTACATATGACTTTAATAATGTGTATTTAGCAGCTACAAGGACAAAAAATATTAAAATCTCTCCTAATCTTTTGTTTTGCTTGTGAAAAGTAGTGTGTTTTCTTGTCGAAGAGTGAATAAAACTCTGAATAATCTGAAGTCATAAATCTTTGGAACCTTTTTGGGCCCTTTTAATGATCAAGTTAAAATTAAATTATCTTTATATCTTCAGAAATCACACTGCTGTCCATTAAATCAATATATTGTATGGTGATGAAACTAGGGATGCACTGATTCGATACGTGGATCGGATATCGGTCCGATAACAACTCAGGTAGCTGGATCGGGTATCGGTGGCATTGGGCTGATCTACGGAACTGATCTGTTCAAATAAATTGTAGGTATTCTATACATGCGTATCCGCGCATACAAAATTCGTTATGCACGGGATGCGGCACTGCGGTAAAGCTGGTATATTGTTAAACATTCATTCATACACACACATTGATATGGCAATGAGCAGAACAAGCAACGCAACACACTACAACCCTCTAAAAGTGAATCGTGATTATACTGTTTAATTTTCCTTAACAACAGCTCTCGCTCGCAATCTTTGTCTTCCTGAGGGTTTTAGCGCTGCAGGATTAGGGACCGTCACAAAATTACAGAACTGTGTTTAAACTAATACTTTGTAAACAAATGTAAACGTTAAAGTAAATGACTTGTCACTGCAGCCCAACAAAGCTTGTTAAAAATCAATAGCCAAAATTCCCATCTAACAATTCTCTTGCCAGCACTTCATTAAGTTCCAAAACAGAGAGCAGCTCAAATTAGGATTTAGGACAAATTGGGATAAATGTGGTGGGGAAAACGCTGTGAGGAAACAGGAGGTTCACGGCTCTAATCTGCCTGCTAGAATGAAGGACTGAGCAGAGGACACGCGCTGTATCAGGCCTGGATTAAGACCACAGCTCTCTGTTGCTGCTCAGAACTAAAGAACCTACATGTCAAGAACACAATGGGGGAAGGAGCTTAGCCGAGTGCTAAATCCCATCATCCTGAACTGGGCTGCGAGCCTCCCACTGAGACTTTACAAGCAAGCTCTAATGCAGAGGTCAGCCGGGGTGGGCAGCGCGGCCGGCGGCGAGGAACGAAACTCACTGAGACATGCAAACAGACGTGTTACTTTTAACAAGAACCAAGCGTTGAACTTTTAGCAGTGCTGCACCGGAATGATGAAGAGTTCAAACTGGTTGCATACCATTTTCTCTGTTTGTGAGAGAATTCACCTTTTCAAATAAAAGGAGGCTGTTCGGAAAGACTAAAAGAGGGCGAGGACTAGGGTTGGGTACTGAGTTTAGTACATTTAAAGGTAACGATCAATTGATCTCGGTACTACCAGGTATCAGTTCACATCAAATCGAACGGTGCCAAATTTCGGGAAATTCACGCACACATCAGCAGCGGCGTGCACGAGTTGAGCTGAACATACGGATCTCGGTGAAATGTTTAAATTAATCAACAGTTATCTCAGCGTTTCAATACAATTTACATTTACATGGTATCGTATCGTTTACCCTCTCAACGGCTGCCAGAGAAGAAAGCGCACGCGTGGAGAATGCTAGTTTAAAGTTTATATTTTATATTCTGTTTGTATATTACTTGTTCTGTGTGCCTTATTTGTTCTTTGCACTGTTAAAACTGGAGCCACGTCGTCTCGTCTCTCTGTACACTTGTACAGTATACAGCAGAGATGACAAAATTTACTTTGAGGTCCGGAGCTGAATCTGAGAGCAAGACCTCTATTGGGCAATTAAACGAAAATTTAAATAAATCAAAACCAAAATTCAGAACCTCTCCTTTAGTTATTTCAAAACCTCTTTTAATAAAGAAATAAATATAATAGATATAATATATATGAAAACATTAATAGTTGTCAAACCTTGTCAGTGAACTGAAAGCAAAAAAAAATGCTCATGACAATTTTTTTAATGACAGATTTTTAAAATCTGTCAGATTTAATAAATAATTCTGTTCATACTTTCTCTAGCATGTGTTCATGTGCGGTGGTTAAAAGAATGCATGTGTTTTATCACGTGACTCTGCCTTGTCCAGTCTGCTTCTACTTCATTTCAGTTACTTTAAAATCACACTCTTTCTTTCGAAAAACTTTAGCAGCTTTAATAGTAGAACATATTTCAGGAACAAATCTTGTCAGTGAACTGCGAGGGGGAAAAACAAACCAAAAAACCCAAACAAATTAATCATTCAGTAACCGCAAATGAAATAAAATGTCCAATTAATCATGTTACTGATCACCCGGCTCTAGGATTTACTACATAGTTTTATATTTAATCAAAGGATTAATAAGTAAATGTTTAAGTAAAAAAACAGGCTTTTATTGCCCACACTTTAAGGCCTCAACCAAGGTGGACAATTTCTACCATTAAGAAAGTTATGCAAGAACATCTTATAAAACCAGTAAATGTAAAAGAGCAACAGACTCAAAACCCAAAACGAGCAATAAACCCAAAAGAGATCAAACCACACACCCCCAAAAAAGACTCTGACTAATACTAACGTGCTTGCTCGGCTCTGTTGAAGGCGCATCGGTCAGGCCCTCAGGTGCCAGGCAGAGCAGGGCACAGCACTCTGCTGCTTCTGATTCCCACAGACAGCAGCAGATCCAGCACAAGCACCGCAGGGTTCAGGTCCCTTCTTCCTGCGACGGTTCACTCACCAGCTCTCTCCACTCCTCTCAAGCCTGAACACATCCATTTGGATTATTTATCCTTCTCCACGTTCAATTATTAAGGCTTGGCACAACATTGAGAAACACAACCCTCGTAGGCAACCATCGCGAGTAGGAGGCAAACGTGAGCAGGTTGAGATGGGTAAAGGACATCAGAGATACATAAGAGTCAAAGTGCAGGCAGATCTGGAAATGGGGTTTGGGACCAAGTGGTCATGCATTCAAGTTGAGCTCAGTAAAACTGACAAAACTGCCACTACTCCGTCCATGTGCAAGACCCTTAACACCCTGAAAACTACAGGAGGAGCATGAGGCCCGTTCATATTCACCACACCATCACTCCACACTCATCCACCAGATCAGAGAGGCGCGTATTTTAAACTGCAGAGCCTGTGTTTTGCCTCCTTCCTAGCAAGCAAATTCCGCCGGATAGTGAAACCCTAAATCTCACGACGCATGTTATGTAAGAACGTCTCAGCCTTAACAACGTACTGCGTGCCGGGGGAATACAGAGTGAGGTGCAGAGAAAAACAGCCTTTAGGAAGTTATAAAATATGCCAATGGAATTGTTAAATAAACCAGACAAAATGTACTGATTTGGGGGAATGAGTAGTGCATCCATGAACATTTTATTTGATGAGGAACTTGGGAAAAGTAAATATGCCATTGTGGTTTAATGTTTTCTAATAACTTTAAAAAGGTTTCAAATGTTACAAGGTCGTCATCATGAGATGTGCATGTACAAAAGTTATATCATAGAACAAGCAGCATCCAAGTCAAATTAAATCAAATGTTAGGCTACAACTTGTGGCTGATTCATATTATAGTAAATCTACAAAAGAAGGTAATTTACTCTTATTTAAGGGTAAAGTACAAGTAAAAGTTGTTTACAACTGAGTTACTTTTCAATATGCATTGGCGCATTCGAACAAAATCACCCCAATCTTTCCCAGATTATCCAGTTTTTCCCAAATGGGGTTATTCAAGAAGAAAAATAAATGTAGTTTTCCCGAATATCATGCAGCTCTAGAAAACATCAATTTATTTATAATACACTCTCTCTGGCTTCAAAGAACTGCTGTTCAAAACTGCAGAATACAATTAAAAAGCCACTCCGGATTCTCTTCATTCACAACCTCACATCCCATATGGCACCCGGCTGCATCGCTGTTCAGCCGTAGGGAAAACTAGGAACGACCTCGCCAATGAAAAGAGTTTGCAACTCATTTCCAGCCCTCACATGAACTTTTCCCTCTTTTCTTTCTTTCACACTGATATCATTTGCAAATTTCAGCAATTCAAAAATCCTCCAACGATTTCCACATGACAACAATCCACAGAGGCCAATACAAATGTTTTGGCCGTCGCATGTCAAAGAGTTAAAATCAACCATTCAAATGTCTGAACCGTTTGTTAATTATGTATTACCTCAAATCCACCGGGCGATTTTCCCTGCTTTATTCCGGGAAGAGTGCACAGACGGCCCCCTGATCTCACATAACAAAGACTCTTTGTGTTTCGCCAGTCTTGCACATTCAATGCTCCAATTAAAGCATCATCAGGGTGCCCATATTTCCACATAATTGACAGTTCACGAAGAAGGCCGTGTAATGCTGCAGCGCACTGTTGCTCGTTGAGGTCCACACATCGCTAATTCAGACACTTTCTGCTTAACAAGCTCCACACAAAAGCGAATTAAAGCTCACGGTGAAGGGAGCGGCAGCCGGGCTGTGTGTGGGAGCGTCGTTAGGGGAGACTCCACAGTTGCCTCAGCCGTCATTAGCCTGGCGAAAGTGCAACAGGAGCATGTAAGCTTATCCGTTAGAGCAGGTATGTCAGCCAGGGCCACAAAGCAAACGAGCTGACACTTCTTTTCCAGTGAAAGTCACCAAGCAACACAAAACACAGACGTGTGAGGAGCCAGGGCAAGAGGTTGGGGGTTAGAAAGCTACTGCAAGAAAAATCTGTGGTTTGTGAAGAGATTTATGTTTGATAGAGTAGAATATCGAGGCCTTGCATTTTTTTTTTTTAATTAGAACTTCCAGTGTTAGGGACAGAACATGTTCTCAAGCTCCTCAAGCTTTATGTTTTGCTTTCACATCAATATTACATTACCAGCACCAATTGGCATATGTTCATATTTAACACAAACACCATCATATGGGGCTTTCATTCATTGTTTTAATTCTAATCAAACCCCCCAGAAAACACTATTTTTACAATATTCATTTGAAAACGCAAATTGAAAAAAATAAATAGTGAGTCACTGGCTGATTTTCCATTTTGCACTCAAATATAAAACTAGACGAATGGAAAATGGCTGCTTCCCAAAAGGTCACTTGCGGGTCATACCGCTTGCATTCAAAACAAAATGTCAAATCACAAAAAAATGTTACTCATGGAAACAAATTCTGAAAAAGGTGTTTTTGGGGTTTGGTTTTAATTTGACTCCTAATCCCAAATTGTTTGGGGGAGATTGTGTAAATGCCATAAATGTGAGTAAAATTTACATCCTCAATGATCTACTGTGTTAGTGCCTTGCAACAAAAAGCAAGCTGAAGTAAGTGCAAAAGTCAAAGTGAACACATGCTGTAAGTAGGGTTGCAAAGGTGTTGTAAATGTCCAGAAACTTTCCATGGGAACTTTAGATCGGGATTTTTGAAAATATTCCAAATTGGAAACTTTCCATGGGAATTATGGGAAATAATGAGAATTAACTGGATTTTTGAATAATTTGAGTCATTTAACAACATAAATATGAACATTTTGTCTTAAAATTAGCTGCTTTTTCCTTTCTGGGAGAGAACTACATTTTCCACAATCCCCTGCCATGTGATGCACGTTGTGTCCCAATAACATGATGACTGCAAGCCTGGAATAAACTTTATAAAAATGGCAGCATTGTGAGTAGAACGTTGGTTGTTTTCATTATTTATCAGCTAAAATATGAGTTTGTAATAAAGGGGAAGATTTGACTGAACTGTAGCGTTCTACGTGAGAGCCGCGAGCGCTCAGACTCACTGTGCATGTGTTTACATAGCTGACCGGTGAACTGCATAATAAACATCCTAATAAGAAGGCTATTGAAGTGGGCTTTCCAAAATTTCTATAACCTTGCCTACTGATAACATCACTTCGTAGACAGTGAGTCTGCAATGTGATGTGATTTGTGATGTGATTATTTCAAAACAAAATGTAAAATTTGCCAGACTTTTTGTTTTTCATGCAGTCTTGAGGAATAGTATTTACATGCAGTTTTGCATGAAATAAAGGGCTACACAAGACTTGTGCATAGTACTATATATATCCTCATATTATAGCAGGGGAAATTTCCAGTTGCTCATGAGTACCTCAGTGATACCTTTACCGGTCCTGGGATTCGAAACCGGCGACCTTCTGAACGCAGGGCGAACGCGCCAACTGTTACGCTATCAACTACAAAATGGATACTTTTAATGGAGGAAAAATCGCCATTTTTGACATGAAGGTAAGAGTTTAAGTCCCCTACATCTAATTAGAAAGTGAGCGTAAAAAGACGACTGTAATGACAGCACGGGTCACTGGGGCTGGCGTCATGCTACAGTGTCCTCTCTGACACAGATGGCACAAGGAAAGGGAAAACAGAATTTACGCCAGCGAGGCGCATCTGACACGATCCAAAACTGCAGCGAGAGTGACACTGTACCGACGCAGTCAGCAAAGACGCTGGAGAGCGTGACAAGGTCAACAGGACGCTGAACTCACGGGCAGCATGCGTCAGAGAGTGAGAGAGGTTTGCCAAGTCTGCAAAAACCATTTCTCATCTTCAATCCACAACAGTCGCCAGAGTCGCACTCGTCAACACACTGAGTTTGCACTTCAGTCAGCAGCTCTGCCACATATCCAGCTGCTATAACGTTAGTCAACAAACCTTCTACGTCTTCAAAAGTCAAAGTAATAAACCCCAAGGTCACACACACACACAGGGTGTGAGCAATAACCGTTATGAATTGGAAATCACATTAAATTAAAAGACGCATTAAGGAAGTAAATACATATTAAAACATACTGTCTCTGAATCATATAATTTCCCATTTATCTAGATACATATCGGATTGTCTTGTATTGCAGAGATGCGCATCCCTAACACACACACACACCAGCTCTCGGGTGAAGGTGGTTTTTCCTCTGGTGAAGGTGAACTGAACTCCACATCAGATAGTGAGAACTCCATAATGAATGACTGATGGGAGGAGAGACCTGCACACTGAGAGAGAGGAGCAGAGGGGGCCGGAGGGAGGCGTGTACATGATGAACGGCTCTGGTGCAGCAATAACAATCCCTCTCTTCCCCTCTCCATGTCTATGTGGTGTGTAGGAACAGCATCAGCGTACCGCAGCATCTACCACACTGCTCTCCAGGGCTGCTCTGAGAAGGAGAAAAATCTATAGAGTAGTATGACACTGTTTTTGTCACAATAGTGGTGTTCAGTCACTAAAAAATGTCGATGTCTTATTATTAACAATAAATAATTAATAATAATTAATAAGAATAGGCTGATTTTTTAATCATGATTTTGATGTATTGTGACTAAAAAATTTAAATGTTTAACCTTTGGTAAAATAAATAAACATTAGTTTAATAAAAAAGATTTAATTGACTAACTGAAAAGAATAATACTTTTTACCCAGATCAAATGTATGATTTTAGTGTATATATTATCTTTTGTAGATATTAAACAATTTATCCATTTTGTCACAATTATGTGCTGTCACTAAGAATATTAGATGTTTTATTATTGGTGAAAAAAACCAATAAATATTAATAACAAATAATAATTAGTTTATCTGAAATCAGATATCAAAGTGATTTATTATCCTTTGTAGATGTAAAAAATGAATTGTTTGTTAATTTGACAATGAAATAATAACAGCAAATTTTGGAATCACACTACAATAATTGGTCTACTACAAAAGATTTTTTCGAAAAACACAATATTTATTGCATCATAATGTGGCATTGTTGGATCGATTATCACAAAGGACAAATAACAGCTTTACAAACAAGTCAAACACATGTACTAAGTGTTTGGCTTTGGAACAGCACATGTCCCGAGGTGCGAGTGGGAGAAGTTTCCAGCATCAGGAGCAGCAGACTGGCTCCATGAAGCACTGCAGGGCCTGTGACTGTTTGTTCCAGTCCAACACCGCCTGACTTCACTAATTAGGCTCCCATCTTTGTTAAGGAAATCGGGCTGGCGGCTCGCAGGAAACAAAACCCCCTCTGACAGGGTTCTCTACATGCAGCAGGGAGGAGGCAGGAGATGAGGTGGTGGTGTGGAGGTCCTTAAAAAGCAAAAATTCTAAAAACTAAACACCATCCACAGAATTATCCCAGAACTCAAGTCTAAACATTAGACACTGCAATCATCACTCAGTTAATTTGTATAGTTAGTTTGTTCTAATGTTTGGTTCACCCACAAAGCCATATAACCAATGCTGGTACGCACGCACACACTACAGGTCATGAATAAAAGAAGCGAAGATTGAACCAGCGAGTCGGATATCCAACAGGAAATCCGAGCCTTTTCAACAATCTCTCGCCTTCCATGAGCAACCACAGTGTGTTTTTCACAAAATAACTCAACAAGTGCAGAGCGCATATTTATACCTAAATACACTCACACACACACACACTTATGCATAGACAAAAAATAGTCTGTGTAGTTCACTGTTGTGTAAATATTCCCGTCTCAGTGGATAAACCCGGATGTGACGGCGCTTTGTTCCCTCACGCTGTTCGGCTTTAGAAGTAAGCCCGAGCGAGGTCCGTGTGTCAGGAGCACACACCTACCTACACACACAAACACACTCACACACACCTCAGCAGAGCTTTCAGCAGAGGCAGCCTCAGCCCAGCCCCAGATCATCACTCTCTAATCCCCAACAAAACAGACGACCGCTAACGAAAACAGGAGACCCCCAGACAGCCAAATCCCAGACATGTGGGGGACGTAAACCATCGCCCAGAAGCCCCTCGGGGGCCGAGCGTCCAGCCGGTCCGGATTTACTCCAGCCGCAGACTCCACCGCAGAAGAGTCAACTTCATTTGTGCATGAGATTTACCCCTTAATTGCGCCCCATGAGGCGACGGCTGCACAGGCCGTTATGTGAAGGTCATTGTGGAGGCATTTTCCAGTGCTCACTGCACACGTTCTGCATTACGCTACCGCATTAAACTAGCACTGCATCATTACGGTTCCCAGATTCAACATTCTTTATATGTGGCATACGCAGTTATAAGTAGAAAACGCAGTGAATGAAAACGAGGGGTGGGAATCAAAACCGGTTCAGACTCAGAACTGCTTCCAATTGAACGATTCCATCAGAATTATACACCTCCAACTAGGGCTGTTCGATTATGGAAAAAACCATAATCACGATTAATTTGGTCAATCTTGAAATCACGATTATTTAACACGATTACTCATTGACTCTGGAAACACGTAGCATTTATTGCACATAAAGAACAGCAAATGTAAACTTTCCCTTAAAATAACTGAAAGTATAATATTCAAATACTGTATAAAATAGTAAACAAAATCAGCAATGTAGTGCAGTTCCACAATCTCTTGAAACCAAAAAATACAAAATATATACACTAAATAAAATATAAATAAAGTACAAATTAAATAAAAATAGTTATGACTAATAATACTACAAAGAAAAAATAGGACCAAGTTATTTAGACCAAAATAAATTTGCTCTTTTAGTGCACTGTCACAACATACTGAAATCCTATACATGTATTCAAAATTCTGGCAAACTATATTCATAAATTCCTGTCAGTAACTCAAGAACATGGAAGGCCGGCCCATTATAGCCCAGAGCAAACAGAAAACATGTTAAGTAGACTACGGCAGGGCTGGGCGATACGACCTGAAATCAGTATCATGATTAATTGAATATTTTACCTTGATTATGATTAATGAACGACTCTTCTTTTTGTCTGGCTTTTTTCATAGTTCACTGATAACTAACAGTAATTAAAGTTGGGATATTGTTCTGATGGAAGAGTGCATATTTTGTGTTTTAAAAATAACTGAAGAAAACACGGAGGCGACGTAGCAGAGTCATGTCTCAACACATGCGGTCGGTGGTATTATTGTTAAGGGGATGATACATGAACAGACTGGAGATGGTATTCAGAGAATACTGTTTTTACTATAAACAGTACTTTAAAAATAATTGAAATAATCATCATGTGCAAGATAATGTCGATTAAAGGTTCTTAAAGTCGATTCTCTTAATTCCCAGGACGTTTTCTGGTTTTCCCGAAGTTTTGCGTCGCAGTACATTACGTCACACTCTCTGCGACCTGACCTTCAACCACAAGGAATCAGGACGCATAAATGATATTTTCTGCGATGTAAACACACACGCTGCGTTTGTTAGTGCACACGACTCTGACAGGGAAGTCCAACATTCACTAAAACATTCCAGTTCAGTTAAATCTTCCCATTTATTACAAACAAAACATATATTTTAGCTGATAAATAACAAAAAAGACCAGCGTTCTACTCACAGTACAGCTGTTTACTTGATATTTATTTATTCCCAATGCGTGTCCACAGAGCTATTGTGCCGCGGCTCTCAAATGGAACGCCCTCATGACAAAAATGTACTTCTCTATCAGAAATGAGTCAAAAATGAGTTACAGTCCACAATTGCCAAAACGTCAGTATTTCTTCATTAATCAGAAAATATTTCCATTCTATAATGTCTGAGTAAAAAATTAATATAGAAATTATTTATCAAATTATTCTGTATTCTGTATTCTGTATCCTGGTGTTTCCACCTGCACTAACCCTGTTAATCTTCATAGCACTAAGCCATAGAATGTGTCTGCGTTATAAAAACTCTGAATATGAATCTGAAATTTGTTCATGTTCACAGTCTACTGCAGACATAATTTTTGGAAAAATAAAATGGTTGCTTTTGGTGTGGAAAACTGTGTAGAACTACTTTTTTCACCATTATAAAACTACTCAGGAATCCATAAAAGAATTGGACTGATAAGCAGAATCGATAATGGCATTGATATTGATAAAATCTTATCAATTTCCACCCCTAATGAAAACCCAGGTCGAAAATGCTATGGTATTATAAAAATATATATCTCCAAAACAGGGCTGGGCGATATGACCAACATCACGATTTCCTGAACATCTTACATCGATTACGATTAACGAATATTTACATGTTTTGTTTTTGGATTTTTTGGTTCTTGCCTTCATAGTACACTAACAAGGTTTCTACCGTAAATATGCTCAACTGTTAAAGCCGGGATATTTTTATATACAGATATCTTTGTGATTTCGTTACATGCATGGATGTAGTCACAGATTGGACGGGCCGGAGTCATGTAAGAAAACAATCAGTAGTGTGATTTTTAACAGGATAATACATGAACACACACTGGAAAAAGTATTTAGAATTTATATATTGGATTTTTCAACATCAACAGAATTTCAAAAATAAGCAAAATAACAGACAAGGCAACAAGGGCAACATTATTCTAAAAAATGTTCAATGTGTAGCCAGTATAGAAGCCAGGATGCCATAAGAAAGCAAGGAAGCGGGGATGTCACAGCCGCATAGTTTCTAAAAGCGTCTCCATTGCCATGGATCAATCGTCTTGAATGAGGCATTCTTCTCATACCCGAGTTATTCAACAAATCCCTCTTTATATAATAGAGTGCAGTGGAGGTAACAGAATGAAATGACCAAAATGGGGCAGGAAAGCATCAGCTGAGAAAAACACAGCCGAAGAGGGAATAAACTTAAGCACAAGTTTTATAATTGTATTAATAATTATAATTGTATTTTCTATGCAGGTGGGCATCAATTTTCTAGAAAAAAAATTGCTACAAATCAGTCAAATTGCTATTTTTTTTTAGACATTGCAATATATATTGCAGGAACAACTGCAACATAATTTTTCCTCAATATTGTGCCATCGTAGCGATAGCAAGACAGCAAGCAACATGGTCGGGAGAGGTGCCCGACACGTTTTACACGCAACTTCCTCCACCACAAGGTTGGTAAAGCCTATAGAAAAGCCCAGCGGCAGTGCTGAAGAGGAAGCAGCGACGTTCTCCAGGTCTGCAGTGTTCCATTCAGCTGGAGTGCTGAGGACATGCTAGACAAGAGACAAGGTGGAAAGAAAGGTGTTATTACACGTCTCTGACAGGGGCTGGCCTTCTTGACCACGGTGTCTAACAAAGCAACACTCAACACCGCTGGATTTTTCCAGACCTCAAAGCACAACCTGAGTAGAGTCTGATCGACAAATTGTGCCGGTATTATCGGCTGATACAAAATAACTGCCACTAAATGTGCATTTTCTTGTATTTTTCCTTTATAAAAATAAGGGTGTTTTCACACTTGGTCCGTTTCAGCGGACCAATATCGATTAGTCAGCATTTTTTAGGTATATGTGAACAGACCAAACGAACTCAGACCTCTGAAACGAACTGAACTGAGACCACATCGGGAGGTGGTCTCAGTCCGGTTCGCTTTAAGTCCACGGCGCGGTTCGTTTAACTCGCGCCTTGTGAACGCAAAGCACTCCTGGTTCGCTTCGACAGTTTTTGTTCGAAGTAATAAAAAAAAAAACACTACGCAGAATGCAAAGCAGTAAAGGTCTGAGAGCTCCATAAGAATTAAGTATGAACAGAACAAGGACTGAGGCCCCATCTGAGCTGAAGTGGAGCAAAAAGAGAACCGAGTCCCCTTTCAAACGAACTCACAGTGTGAACATCAAAAGAACTGAGTCCCCTTTCTGTTGGTCCACTTTTTGGACCACTTCTAGAGGACTGAGTTCAGTTCCTTTAAAGAGGACTATATGTGAAAACACCATGAAATACATTCACTCTCATGTTAAGAGAAAATTCTTCATTTATGGTTCTTTGCAAAAAATAAAAAATTAAAAAATTAATTCAATATAGATCACAAATCTAGCTCCAAGTGAGAGAGTAAGCAGTTAAATTACACTACACAGAGACTGTTACTTTAAGTCTAAAGCTAGAATATACATGAAAGATGTAGTTGGGGTGAAAGATGGGGATGCACGATAATATCGGAATCATATCGGAATCGGTGGATAATTGCTTCAAAAATCATCGCCATCGGATTGATGCTTAGATTTGCCAGATATTTTTCACCAATATACGATGACGCATTTATTGTATGTTGGAAAGGTAGCGCTTGTGCCAGGAATGTCCAAGGTCTGAGGTGGGATTTCATACGGCCCACGCCTTCTGTCTTAAAATGTATTGCATTGTTTTGTGGGAAAATTCTGAGCATGCAGTGGAACGTTCACACGCAAAATCTCTTTTCATGCTCAACTCTGCCTAACAAACTAAACTGAGTGTTTGCCTCACTTAGCGAATGTGAGCTCGCACAAGGGCTGTGTCCAGAGCCGTGGAGCCGTACTATCGCACTTATTAGTACGGTAGGTAACGCGCGCTTAGCATACTTTTCTATGTGGTAGTATGCATCTCAGAAAATAGCTGGAGTTATAGCTTAATGGCTGTCTACGCTCTAGGTAGTGCACATGGAGTTTCACACGTGCACTATTTGACCACATAGGGTGGGAAGTGACTTTTTCTTAAAATATTGTGCACTACTCTGGAAACACTCTGCCCTCGCTGAGCGGACTCTCGCTTTCACACTGGCTTGACTTGGCACTGTGTTAGAAATGTCAGAGTTTTGGCTCTAAGTTTGTGTGCGCTGTGGAACTTTGGCAAGCAAAATATCTTGTCTTTACACGCTGAACTCTGCCTGCGCCCACGCTCTTCTCTGCCTTCCCCTTTTTTAAGCAGCGGTATCGGTCAGCAGGAAAACATCGGATATTGGCATCGGTTAATAATTCCCTTATCGTGTGTCCCTAGTAAGAGAGATAGAGAGAGGGGGTTAAAAATGCGAGTGAGGGAGCAATAGGCAGAGAGATTGAAATGGGGAGAGGTTACAGAGCAAGAGCGAGACAAAACCTGAAGGGGGTAAAAGAAAAAACACTGGAGTCATCTCCACGCCATAAACAGCAATCTCCTGTCTCAGCAAGTCGAGCTGCAGCAGATCAGTAACAGCAGCGGCCCTCCGTTCGTCCACGCCATGCTTCATTTCAGCTGACAGCACTTATTACATATCAGAGTATATTACATTATGAGGGTTCGCTTCAAAAAACGAAGCCGCTCCTGCAACGCGAGCCGCATGCTGCCAAACCCGCCAACTCCGCCGGACCCTAATGAATAAACGCATGACAGCAGAGAAAAGTTATGAGGAAAGAATTTCTGCTCCTGACTGAGAGGTAGATTAGTACCAGGTCTTCGCTGTAAAGCGGGAACGGGATGAATTTTTGATAAAACAAGATAAAATACATGCAGTAACATCGCACAAGACATCTTTTGGGGCAGAGATGAATGATTCATCGACTTTATATTAGAATTGCCATCAGAAGCAACGCATCAGTCAGGAGGCAAGGAATTTTAATCAGACATTAGCAACAATGGAGTCAATATTGGAGCAGGGACTGTATGCTGTAGACACAACATTGCAAAGGATTAAGTGAATAAAAATCTGAAATGCAATATGAACTGCTGCTGCACACATTCAACACATTTGAGCATCGTCACAGCCCGGATGTGCACAAGCCACAATGTGCAAACAAATTAAACATGTTATGCTACAACCTTTTTTGCTGCTTGACACATGAAAGAAAACTCATTTTGCCAGTTTCCATGGCTGATCTACAAAAAGAAGTCTGTCTGCTATAACATCATTTACTCTGGTGTAAAAGTTTTGAAATAAGGCTCAAGAAATGAGTTTATGTAACAAAAAGGTTATGTTTTTTCCTTATTATTTTTATTTTTCATCGAAGCACACTCTCCTACAAAATCAGCCCAATCATTCTAAAATTACTGTCTCAATTCTGAATTTCCACGTCAAAATACAAGAGAAGTGTGTGTGTGATGTTAGAATTCGTTCAAATTTAAGGCTTCTTGGATAAAGTTTTAAAGAAAGAAAGAATTATTCATGCTCAAAGAAGCAGATTTTCAACACTTTTTAAATGTAATTTACTCAATGTATCTCGGCTTGTTCCACGTGCGATGTAGTAAATGACGTTACTGTGAATATCGAGTACAAATCTTCACTTTAATATGAAACAGACTTCACTTTCAAGAAACAGACTTCACTTTCAAATGTCACTTTCAAGTTTAGCTTCTCAGACCTCTCAAAGCAGACAGCTCACTCACCCGCCCATCCAGAACACTCTCCTAGCGCATTCATCTTTAATAGCAGAAGCAGAGGAAAGCGAGCGTGCAAAGAGAGAGAAGTGAATATCCACACCATTTCAGAGACATTAATTGGAAATGGAAGCGAACAAAGAAAAACGGCACTGGTTCTGTCATTATATGCACAGAAACACAAGTAAATGCATAAACGTGCATAAATGACATTCTTCGCGATGTAAACGCGCTGTGTATTAACACAACTTTTAATTTAACACAACTGCAATATTGCTCAGAAAACAAATTATAAATAGACCTACTCCACAAGTCTTACAGAGCTATTTGGAGGAAGCGACAGGTTTTGTAGACTTTTACCAAACATGTCCATGGATAAAGATAAACTGGACGGGCTCTAGAGCGCTAAACTGACCTCACCACAACTCAAGCCTGCGGTTAGGTCAAGAAAACATTCAGCCTTTACACACGCTCCGTATCCCAGTGGCACAGCTCAAGTCAATGTCAATTCAATTTAAGATCAGTTCCTAATCCAATCCCACTGATGCACGGTATGTTGCTAAAACTGTGGAAACATTCGCAGCTGAGCACCGACGCTGCGAACACAGGAGACCGGTCAGACCAGCTTAAACAAAACAAAGCAGGTATTAAATGAAAATGTTCCCACTGAGCAAATAAAGCACACACATACTCCCAAAAAAACTCCCACCCCTGCCAGGTTTTTGATCTCGGGTTCCAGGTGCACCTGACATGCAGATCTCAGGGTTATTAAGGAGAACTGAAACTAAGCCCAGGTGCGCTATATCAGAATGCCAACAACCCCCACTTGAAAGGGAAACACTGAAAGGAACGACAAGAAAAGCAAAGGTGATGTGGGACAAGAGCTGGGTAATTAATCTATAATGAATCAAAACCGACTCTAAACTTGACTCTAGGGGTGGACAATATATCGAATATACTCTATGTATCGCGGCTTGTTCCATGTGCGATGTAGTAAATGACTATATTGTGAATATCCTCACTTTAATGTTAAACAGACAGCATGCACGCCACTTTCGAGTTGCTTCTCTTTCCCTATCAAAGCAGAGCGCTCACTCCCCCGCCCATTCAGAAAACTCTCCTAGCGCACTGTTACGTGCTTGTAGAAGGCACGTGTTTGTGTTCTTCTCCAGTGATAATGAGGTTTGATCGCGGCTTTGGCGCATCAGCTCTCGGACTGGGGTGGAGCTTAGCATTTCTCTACATACCGGAGTTGCAAGGTGGCGGCGAGCAGCTTTTACGCGATCGTCCACTGTTACTCTGTGCACAAAAACAGAAGTAAACGCGTATACGTGCATTAATGACATTCTCCGCGATGTAAATGTGCTGTGCGTGGGCGCTCGCGACTCAATGCAGGGGCTCGCATTTATGATATGGAACGCCCTCACTAACAAAAATGCTCAGGCAAATCTTCCCCTTTATTACAGACAAAATCCATATGTCGGCTGATACATAACAACAACCAGCGATCTACTCACAGTACAGCTGTTTACTTGATGTTATTCCGGACGCATATTAATCGCATTATTGTGACAAGGCTCTGGGTCACTGCGCAGGGGATTAAGGGAAATATATGGAGATATATATTGTGTATCGCGATATATTGCGATATTATTTTTAGGTCATATTGCCCAGCCATACTCAATTATTGTCGATTATTACACTTATTTTTCAAGCTTTGTTTAATTTTTTTTAAAAAGACTTTCTCCAGCATGTGTTCATGTACTGTCCCCCTAAAAAACTACTGTGCAAGCTGTCACAAAGTCATGTCCTGTCTGCCACTAGATTTGTGTTTTTCTTTCAGTTATTTTAAAATCAAACATATACACTACATCATTAGAAAAATTTGCAAGCGTTACTAGTTGAGCGTATTCACAACACAAACCTTGTCATTGAACTATGAGAGCAAAAACCCTTTAAAACTAAATAATTGTTCATTAATCATAATCAAGGTAAAAGTTCATAATCATGATATTGATTTGAGGTTGTATCGCCCTGCTCTATGTGAGACCTATCTGACGTTGGTGGAGCGGTTTTGTAACGCGGGCCACATTGGTGGAAATGGAAAAATAATTTTAACAAGTCTTGGGATGGCTGTCGCCTCCTGCATCCTGCAGAAGGAATCAAGTGTCTATAAAAAACTAAAGAAATAAAGAAAGAAAATCATGAGTCATCCATCAAATAGCAAGCAGGAGCGAGGGAGAAGGACACGGAGGACAGCCGGGTTAAGGATGTCTCCGCTCTTTAAACAGTCACAATGGAAGTGCTGTTAAAGGGAATCAAAAAGAGATGAAAAAGAGAGATCTGCGACGAAACAGGAAAGGAACCAGCCTTCTGGCTAGATCTCTGCGTCCCGCGGATAACAGAGTAGCGTGAGTTATCGTACTGAAAGATAAACCTCTGCTACGCAACCTTTTTCCACTGCCGTGTGTCCAACAGGACGGCACAAAGGCCCGAGGTGACCAGAGCAGGCCGTGTGCGGGAGATGGGAGAGCTGTAATCAATTATTCATTACATGTCGCTCACGAAAGCCTATCTGTTGACCCACATAATGGGCCGAGTGTCTACAGCTGTCGCTCTTCCCCTCCACGTCGAACGAGCTCAACTTACAACACCGCTCCTGATCCATGATGGGGCTCATTCAGTCGGGGTTAGAGCTCAAACGATTCCTTGCAAAACCTCATTACTTGATGGGCGGTGCAAATGTAATGGTTAGGGAGCTGCTGTGATCGGATGGGCCCCGGCTGAAATCCCAGACCAGTCAAGACACCACCGGTATAGATACCCGTGAGCAACGTACATTTACAATTAGACATTTAGTAGACACTCTTATCCAGAGCGACTTTCCTTTTCTAATTACAGGCAGAGTTTCCCTGGAGCAACTTCAGCTAAGGGCCTTGTTCAGAGGCTCAATTCTAGGATTTGAAGCCAAATTTTATGAAAATCACAGAATTTAAGTCACTATCACTGCACTACCACCGCCCAGACTGACCACATGAACTGTACTGCCCCCTGTGTACTGTCCACATGATTTAACCCACATGAATGGGGTGTGCAAAAAAATCGAATCGAATCGCAATTCTTTATGTTGATTCAAAATTAATTAAAAATTGATTCATATTTTTCAACTAACGTAATGGCATTCGTTTATTTTTTCCCCCGACATGAGTTTAGCTCGCCAATCCTATAGATGGTGCAATGGCGAAGTCTGCCCAGATAGACCTACTTCGCGTGAGAATGAAGGAAATGCGGTCAGTATGCGTAATGTAGGGACTGTGTGAGAGATTAAAGATGTAGACAGACATCCACATAAGGTACAAGGACATTCCAGCCAACCAACGCACTCTGCATCTAGGTTTGGAAGTGTGAATTGTGTATGGATCGGGAATCGATTCTGAAATGAATCATGAGCCCAAAAATCAGGCTCGAATCATGAGATCACAGACCCCTAAGAAGTTACATTTAAATTTTTCAAATTTAGCAGCTGTTCTTATACAAAGCAACTTCCATTTCCTAATTACAGGGACAGTCTCCTGAGAACAACTTGGGATTAAGGGTATTGCTCAGGGAACCAATAGTGGTAATGCTGGAAGTAGGATTCGAACCCACATCTTGATCCAAAAGCAAGCGTTCTACTACTAGACCATTTAATCGTGGTGCATTGTGTGCTGTGTTGTGGTCAAAACAACAAATAACTGGCATTAAAGATTTGTTTTAATCCATATAGTTTTAGCTCAGTAAGCTTACTGTGTTACATGATTTTTACTAGCACACAATATGCTTACACCATGTACAGGATGAGTGAAATGAGTGATTATTTGTCATTGTGAACACACCACAGCACAGCACCACAACGAAATGTGACCTCTGCATTTAACCCATCCGTGAAGGAGCAGCGGGCAGCTAACAAGCGCCCAGGGACGGTACCTTGCTCATGAGTACCTCAGTGGTAACTTTACCGGCCCTGGATGCATGACACATATACCATAATATTACACTTGCTCTACTGTGAACGTTCCACTATTGCACATCGTTTGCTCAGATTATTTATCCATGTTCACTGCACACATTCTCTACTTCTGGCTCATTCTGTGTTCTGTCCAGTTAAACTTTGTAAATCACTACTGTATATCCTTGGACACTCGTTAAAATGCCTTATAATTTGTACAGCAATATCCATATTTTTGTATTTCTATTTATACTATTTATACATTTTTAAAAATCCTTTCGCTCTTAATGTCTTAGCAACAACCACCAAAGCAAATTCCTTGTATCGTGTCAACGTACTTGGAAATAAATTTCATTCTGATTCTGATGCAACATGACGGAGGTGTAATCTGGTGGTGAGAATTGCAAGAGACAGACATGAAAATGACAAAAAGTGTGTAGTTATGAACATTTCAAGACTGGGTAAAAAATAAGTACTGAGTCGAATGTACAAATAAACCAGCCTCCAACAATAACACAACATTCAGAAAGCATCAAGATAATAACACATTTCTTCAGTAAGTTTGGTCTACGCACACAGTCGAGCTACAAAGCTTAATGTGAGCGCTTTCTATCATACATCAGTATGACTGCTAGTTGAAGTTAAAGCTAGCAATGAATGTACGTTAATTGTGAGTATATGCAATAGCTATTTGGGGCCGATCAAATGTCAAGCAAATGTGTCAGAAAAAAAACCTGTACAAGCTGGCAACCACGACTCAACAACAACAGTAACAACACGTCAGCGCAGAGCAGCCACCACACGACACGCCAACAGCTCTGCTGACATGCTACAAGCGTGTTATGACTCATGTCATCGCTCATGTCTGCATGCACGATGCTGTACACACGTGTTCTTACGCGTCCCCAGTGTCACGACCCAAACCTCTCCACACGGGGCGACTTCCCACCACTGTGGCCATATGTCCGGCGCAATGTCTCTCTCTGTAGGAAGAGGGAGCAGGACAGAGCAGAGACGCCAGGACAGTGATGAAAAACAGTAACGCAGAGGCCCAGTCCACTGATCCGGGTTTAAATGGGGGATGGCGCACATTTTCCACAGCACATGTGCGTATGGACAAAATGTCAATATTAGACTTTAAATAAAAGATACCAATCTGAATAATAAAGGAATTTAAAACAGTTAAAGGATGCACCTTCTTTCTCAACCTTTCTTTGTTATTTATGAGTAATTATAAGCCCCAATATTGATTTATCTCCAATTAGCTCATATTGTCTGACAATACTGTCACACTGAGATGCGATGTACTTTTCAAAATAGCTGTATATTTGAGTAAACTTAATTTTCACATGATTGTTTCACATAATTTTTTTCCACCCAAATAAACCATAACATCTGTCTCTTTTTACTAAAACGTAACTTATTAATGTAATCTTTAATGATGGCACTATCTGATACATGGGGTCCAAAAACGACTCAAATAACTGGATCTGGTATCGGTGGCATTGGGACTATCTGTAAATACGTGCACGCACAATTCATTCTGCATGGGATGTGGCACTGCGGTAAAGCTGGTCTATTGTTCGACATTTATACACACTGATATGTCAACGAGCAGAACTGTGTTTAAACTAATTTTTGAGATGTTATTTTTATAATAAATAATATAGCATATACATATGGAAGTAGATTTCCAGGATTTTTTTTTAACTATAACCAAACTGTCTGTTTCTATTTTTCTATATTAATTTTTTTTACTCGCTAACATTATAAAATGGAAATATATACATTTTCTCATTAACTGAAACTGAAGAAATATTGGAGCTCTGGCCATTTTTAGCCAATTTGGACTCATTTTGGCCTGTAATTCATTTTTGACTTTTTTCTGGGAGAGAACTACATTTTTGCACAAGATAAAGATGGCGTTCCACATGAGAGTCGCGTCACAATAACACGTCGGAATAATCACTGAATGTATCAAGTAAATGTCTGTATTGTAAGTAGAACGCTGGTTGTTTTAGTTATTTATCAGCTAAAAATGAGTTCGGTCTGTAATAAATGAGAAGATTTGACTGAACTGGAACGCTTCAGCAAATGACTTTCCTATGAGAGTCGTGCGTACTAACAAACAGCGCATGTGTTCACATCACGAAAAATGTCAGTGATATGTTTCTACTGGTCTCCTTCTTGCTCTTTTTTTATGGCGGTCGGCATCCAGCTTAATGGTGCTTTACTTTGCGGCTCTGCGGCTTTGGTTAACTTACTGTACATATGTACATAACAACGTAGACCCAACAAATCGATCATTAAATTAATTGCCATCTATCTTAATAATCGATTTTAACTGATTTAATCGATTAGTTGTTGCTGCCTTAATCAGTTTGATTCAATTTGATTTAAAATGTAGAGCGATTATAAAACCACATTACATGGAATTCATCTATATTTTTTCCTTATATACAAATATATAAATGAGCTGTCTTTTTAAAGGATATTTTTCCTTGTTTAGTTTTCAACTCCATATCGGAGTGACTCTAGAGCAACTTGGGATTAAGGGTCTTGCTCAGGGACCCAACAATGGTAGTTCCGGCAGCAGGATAGAGCTGGACCTACAACCTCGTCACCACCATTCACCCAGAGTATTGAGCTGAAAGCCTTTTTGAATATTATGATACAAGACAATGCGGTGATCTGTTACACCCATACTACCAAGAGCATAACGTTAAATAATGCAGACTACAATTTATGAACGATCCTCTCACACCCCACAAACATGGCGGATCAGGCCCGGCCGTGCAGTGTGAGGCTGTATCGACAGTCGCAATGACGAGCAGAGTGGGAAGAAGGGAAGACCGACGAACAAGGAGAGAGCAGATGGCTGCAGCTCCGGCAGAACAATGGCTCCCAGGGAATCCGCCATTGGCCAATCGCTGAGCGGAGAAAACAAACGCCCAGATGCTCTTTCCGACCTCCAGTGGCTCTGAAGACTAACAGGAGAGAGCAGGGTGTGTGTGGGTGTGCGTATGTGTGTGTTCAAATCGGCATGTGTACGTGTGCAGATTTCTTCTTAATCAGCATCACGTCATTAAGACTAAACAAACTCGGAGGTCAGCGTACATAATTTGAGGAGCCAATCAAGCCCTCATCACAGAGGAAAAAAGGGTTGCGACGCAGCTACGCAAGCACCATTTGAGATCTGGGCTTATTATGAAACCACACAACAGAGCAGAACTTTTTTTTCACATCCTACTTTCCCTCCCAATCTGCTTCATTTCTGCTTGGCTGAAAAAACGCAGCGAAATTCAGCTCAATCCCGCTTACATAATTCACTCATCTGAATCTTAAGCGCGCCGCAAAACGAGATCTCCCACCGCTTGCCACAGACACCTTTCTTTTCAGATCTAAAAATGCAGCAGCAGAAAGCAAGTGACATTTACGCATGACAGACGAAACCTCTCCATTAGGTATTGTGCAAGTCGGGGGCTGTAAAAGAAGCAGGTTTGTACAGCGCATTAGGAACATTGTGTTCAGATGAGCGTTTATAGTGAAAGGCTGTCTCTCCTTCCAGTGTGGAACTCAGAGTCAACAGAGAACTCGCAGGGTTTTTAAGACTTCCTTGGATGTAGCTGTAACCCCAAATAATTATCACAATTAAGTGTAAATGTTCTCATTAGGAATAATGAAAATTGGGGATGCACCGAAATGAAATTTCTGGCCGAAACCGAAAAACAAGGAAACACTTGGCTGAAAACCGAAAGCTGAAACACTGAATGAAATTATGTAATTTTTTTGTACCACTGCTGTTATGGCTGGCACTGTGTGTACTTACCTCACTAAAGGTCAAGGCATGCTTCAGAGAATCAATCAATTACAAAACTAGAAAAAAAATTATTTAACACTGAATGCTGACATTCCAACAGTGCACAATATCAAATAAAATAAAATTCTAAATAAAAGGTTCTACTTGGCTCCACTCCTGAAGAGACTACAGACCTGAAACTGTGTTGTGAGTAGAACGCTGGTTGTTTTTGTTTTTTTCATCTTTTCGCTCAAGCTCACTGAGTTCCGTCAAAGACAGAGTCCAATGGACGGAAATCCATCATACCCACCTTCAGACACCACAGGTTGCAGGTAGCGAGAGGACGATAGCGAGTGGGTTGTGGGAGACGATGCCTCGCATTGGTTTGGCTTTAATCATGTTAAGGCTGAGGCGGGCTGAAAGTGTCCGGTCATAATTAAAAGCCATTTCTTGCATTTTTAATTTTCATTTTTCTTGGATTGATCACATCACAATCCTGTTTCGACCGTGTTTAAAAGTCTTTTCGGTGCATCCCTAATGAAAATGATTTTTTTTTTAGCATTTTTTAGCTTGTTTTCTTTTCATAGTTCACTAGCACTGTTTTACGCCATAAATATGCCTAAAAGACTGGGATATTTTTTTCTAATGAAAGAGTAAATATCGTTTAAGTTAGCATGTGACAGTACACATCGTATCATTTTTAAAGGGGAAAGTATGAACAGTTTATGTATAAACTATTAACAGAATTTCACAAATACCACCAAAGGCACCATTACATCAATTAAAAGTTTCGATTAATTTCTGATTAATTTCCCAGCTCTAGGTCTGGCTTTTCTCTGTTCTTCCAGATCAGGCCGTTTGAAGCCCGAACGATAAAGTGACGGCTGTTTAGGCGGCGCTGGGTGAACGGCTCTGCCGTAAAAAAATGCAGTGCTGAGGCCGAGCAAAAGCTTTATGTGCTTAAATTTGTGCCACATGCTCGCATAGCCTCACGGCTGCACCACTGACAGGTCCATTACCCTCGCTGAAATAACCAGCTTCCTGGCCGCAAAAAGGCGCATTTCATAGGTGCGCGGAAATCCCAAAGCCGCCGTTTGTGGGGATGGGATCTACGAGGAGACGGCAGCCTGCTGTGATCTGGTGACAGCCGATTCTTAGCTTCACACAGTGACTCATCGCTGGGCTTCGTGAACGAGACGGCAAGGAAAGGGAGCAAGAAAGGAAAAATAACAATCCTTCTGCCGACTCATAAATCAACCTTTATACTCGGGGACCAAATCAAGCTTGTGCGTACATCTCAGGTTTTTAATACGCTCCCATCTGCTGGTCTCTCCCTACAACATCCCCTACCTGGCATTTAGAAATTTGTCGCCAGCACTCACCGCTAACGGCGTGGTTTAAAGGGCTGCCGCGTAACCGTCTTGCCCATGAGTCAGTACCTGACTTACCTTTCTCTTCAGAGTTCATTTTATTGTTTTGATCAACTAAAGACCCTTAACACAACTGAGTGGTGATATAAAGAATAGAAAATATTATTAGGCAGAAACACACTTATGTAGCTATAGAGCCTAGCCAATAAATTAAATAAATATGACGATATTGCTGGCTGATGTAAGCTACCTGTCAAAAATGACAATGCAAAGAGGTTAAGTAGTTTGTCCGCTGGAGATTGTATAGCAACTTTGTGTGATTTTACACACTGACATATAAAAATTGTAACATATATTTAGCTATATTTTTGATCAAAATACTATTTATAATCACATATATATTTAATTTTAAACTGCATTATCGCATGCTATATTAATAAGGACTGTGTAGTTAAATAACTACATATTACATAATGTTAGCTTATTCATTTATCCCTTTTATGTGTTATATTTATTATCAATATAGGAAAATATCATGAATATATATATTCTCCAATTATTGAAGTCAGTATTGGTCTTTTGAAAAATCAGCCTTTAACAAAAACATTCTCAAAAGAATCTTTAAGCATTTTTTAAGTGCCACTTTGATTTTTTTAGGAAAACAAAATCTGATCAGAGTAACTTACATTTCCATTTATTTTGTCCTGAGCATCACCAAAAATGAAATACACTGTGAAAGGAAAAAGCTCAATAGACACAGTCTCCAAAAAGCATGAACTGTTACGCTAATGAACAAGTATGTACATCATCATTCTCTCTGATGCATGTTGAGGAGAGAACTCTAGTCAGAGTATTCTGGTTTTGCAACGAACAAACAGCAGTGTCACTTAAAGGTCACATGACAAACACGGTCATTAAAGCTTTGTTTACAACAAATCATTTGTCCTCTTGCACGCAAGCACATTACAGAATGACGAAGAGTGTCGTCTCCATGGCGTACGAGGACACGGGCCCAGCGTGGCGTAAACCAGCGTCAGGAGAAACGTCCGCCGTCACGCCGAGCGCCGCCTGCAGCTCCAGAGTCGCTTGAGTGTTTAAATAAAGCACAGAGTCCCTGCAAGGTGCAAGACAAGATACGTGTCTGGACTTATCCCGGCAGAAGCCTCACGACAATGACTTAAAAAATAATAAAGGTCATGCAGTGTTTGAGTTTGGAAGCGTGCAGATCTCTGGAGAACAACCCCAAAGCCAAACAACACCAGACGGGACACAGCATCAGTCGCCCTCATCCCAAAAACTGTTGTTTTGTTTGAAAAGTGTCTCATAATGGACGGCAGCTCGGCAGAGAGAGCTAATTCCCCAAACTCATTACTGGTAATAAACATGATTTGTTCATCGTCCAATAAAAAAAACTAATGAAGTGATGAGGTGGGTATAAAAGGAATATGAGCTTAGCCGAGAACTGGTGAAATTATGATTTTTTTAAGTAATTTGACGCAAACTGCATCAAGGTTACAGCGTCATTTATTTCACAACAGCCTGCTCACACAACTCGTGAATATTTAACGTGCAGTGAGGACCTAAGTGACTTTGCCAGAGGGTCAATCCTGCATCAAGATGGGATGGTGTCCATATTGTGACCCTCCATTCAGTGCAAATAAAGTGTGATGCTATCACCAGGCCTTGATGGATACAGGCTTTGTCATGTGCGTTAGCCCATTTTTCATTTCCATCCATTCATCCACCCGTCCGTCCGTCCTGTGATAGAGGTTACGAAACAGGTTACAAAATGTTTCCTCTATAAAGGCCACCCAACTGATCCTGTCCTCTGCGAAAATCTTAAGACTTTTTTTTGCCTGTTCCAAAAAGGAATTACGCAACAGAGGTCAGCACTGGAAGAAAATCTTGTCACAAAACAAAAAAAACATGACCTGCGGGAGACAAATCAGCTTTTGGGAGAATGAGATGGTGCTGACCGGATGTAGCTCCTAGGAAGCAGAAAGGACGTTGCCATTATGACCACTGCGGTTTCATCCCCAAGCTGACAATAAATGACCAATATTTTTGGTCATAATGTCAGAGTCAAAAGTGACAGTACAGCCCAAAATCCCAGTCCAAGCTAACCTCCAACTCCCATGATGCCACAGCAGCCCACATCGAAATTGAAGTAGTTACAGTCCAATAAACCTTGTCCTAAAACATATCGCCATCCAAGCTTGAGTAGCTCATTCCCAATATGAACATTAGAGTTCAGAGGAACAGCATCAGGAAGAAAGTAAGGGAAGGAAGAGTTGCAGCTCAGTTTTTCCGCATGGACTGAAACATAACGACTGAGCACTGCTGTTAGCACAAACCTCCACGCCTGCTAATTAAACAGCAATTCAGTCTGTGCAAGCGGGCAATAATGTATTAATTATAAAAGGCAGACTCGGCAGTCAAAGAAACGCCTGTTTACATGGTTCACTCTTTATTCCGCAAACATTCCCCTCAATACTTGCCATAGATGAAAGGGGAAAAGCTTATTCTACTCCTGCTGTAACACAACATTCCAGCCGTGAGCTGCACTCTGCTTCTGGAGACTGATCGTTTGCTAAAATAGAAGGCAAATCAAACAAAACAACGCAGATAGTCACATTTACCGGTGAACACTTCATCCTCCGCGTTCGCCGTTTTACCTCCTCGCCTCCCACTTAACTTCAAGGAGCCAAATATTAGAGAGGATTATATTTGCATTGAAGTGATATAAGGAGATAAAAATACATAAGAACCAATACGAGAGGCAAAGACATTCCCTGTAAGGCAATTTAATGTGCACACCAAAGCTCCCCAACCAGTTCTGCATTATTATTTCTGTGCATTAAACCATACATCAACTCACCAGACTCCCTGCAACAGCTCATAATTAAAAGGGGCCTGGGGACTTGATATAATAATATAAGTGCTGATAACTTTCACTGCAGTAATTGTCCGATATTTACTCTAGACTGAAGAAAAGCCTCAGGGTTGATGTTAACTCTTCCATTATGAAGCAACTAAATAATTAAATAAACAAGACTGTGTGTTAATGTTAAGACTAACAAAACGTAATAATGACACACCATTAAAAAGGAGTTGATCACAGGGGTACATGTGTAACAATTATAACAGCACATTTAAAATGAGATGTCATTTTTCCATTTCATTTTCTCCTTAAAAGAAATGTTATTTTTACATTGCCATTCCATGTTTTGATGCCTCTCCTTTATTAAATAACCGGTTAGAAAGTTACAGGAGAACTGTTAATTAGGTGCTCTGTAAAAGGATGTCATCCCATCTGTTAGGTAGGAACACAGTGACCTGTTAGACCCCAATCCACAGGCTTATTTTACCTAGATGCTTTTCAATGTTAGACTGCCATTTAGCAAATGACAGAATTAATTAAGTCTAGCTCGTTGTCTAATGCATATTTACCTGACAAGTGTCGCAATTCTTTTAACATAAAGCCTAAAATTAGAAATCAAAATTAATCAGAGGACAAGACTGACCATGAATGACCTAGTGTTGGCACCACCTCCACAACACTTAACACATTATTTATGTGTATCCAGAAGATTATTTCATAGATTGTTTCTGTAATTCACATAATGTGGAAAATGTTAAGCACAACGTTGCATAGATAATTCATCTTACCACCTCTAGTGTGCAGAGCCTTTACAAGCAAGAAAAAATCTAAAAAGGCAACAATTTTACTTTTGGTCAAGTAATGTTAGGAAAATAATCACCTCTGGACCAAGAGATCATGGCCATCATTAGGCCTTATCCCCAAATTGCTCCCAGGGAAACTGTACCTGACATTAGAAAAATAGAGGTTGCTCAGGATAAGAGCATCTGCTAACTGCCATAAAAGAAAATGTAGATGTAGTATAGTAATAATAAATAATGTTAGCTTTCAGTTATCTAAAAAGGAAAATATACAGGTTTTTGTCTACTTTCAAACACGTTTGCCTCAAAAATAGATTCAATTTCCATTCTTCAAACTGTGTCCAATACCTGTTAAAAACATTGCATCTGCTTCCCCTGTTCTGTGTAGATGAACTAAACAGCAACGCAAGTCAAACCAGTGGCATTAGGATCAAATATAATTGGACATACAGAGCCGTGACAGCAAGAACAAAACCCTTACCCGGTAACCCCCAACCCCCAACTCTGAACCCCGTCCTTTAATGAAATGCCTGATATACAGAGTGGCTTTGCACTGCCCTCAGGCTTAATTTACCCCTCTGTTTGCCAGTGCTGACCGTGCACCGCTCTAACTGCACATCAGCTGGTCAGAACAGATTAACCGATGTGGTGTACATATACGTAGGGCTCCGGCCCAAACAAGCTGTTAACGAGCTCTCTGTGATACTGTTTGGCAGGCCCAAAGCTACAAAGCCTAGCCAGGCTCTTTATGACAGCCAGGATTAGAGACGAGTCCTGTCCATGCCTTACGTGCCGCTTCAACGCAACATCATAACGTTCTGAGCTGGCTGTGCTGCATTTGTTGGGGTCCTCGATGAGACAAAAACAATCAGCCTAACAGACGCAACAGCAGGGATCAAATCACGCCATAAAGTGACACTCGACAGGGCGTCCAACAAGCAGATCTGCCCCCAAAGTAAAGTAGCAGACTTTCTCCCTAGAGTAACTAACAGCTGATGTATGGGGCTGGAGAGTGAAACTGAGACAGCAGTGTAGTGTTAACAAGAGCCAAGCAACAACACACAGGGTCTAAAAGGTCAAAAACACAAAAAAGCAGGCAGTTAGAACACCAATAAATTATGCAGAAGTGTTCCTGGAGGCATAGTTTGCCCTGGACAAAAAGACATGCAACTTTTGTTGGCTTTGCTACTACCAGGTAGAGTTCATCAAGTCGTCTCAAGCTAATAATGTGCATAGCCACGTCTTTACGAGGCCCTAATATGACATCGGAACGCTGACAGCCCTTGTGATTAAGCAGACAAGGCTTTTGCTCATTCAGTAAAAACAGCTGCCAGGCGTCTGCCACCACAAGCTAAACCCAGGGGTGGCACACTTTTCGGTCGAGGGTGAACGTAGTGCTTTTAGTCGGCCGCTCAGCCTCCACACCACTGCAGTGCTGGTTTAACACACAGCGGGGGGAAGAACTTGCTATCCTGAAAAAGCCTTGGCAAGAAAGTGCCAAAGTAAACTGTAAACTGAAAAGTAGATTTAACAGCTACCAAGATACTGGGATCTCAGAAGAAAAACAGCGGATCACTTAGTGCCTGGTTGATTGTTGCATATATAAATAAAAAGCAATAAGCAGATGCTCTTAGTTTCTAATTACAGGGACCATCTCGTTAAGACTCTTGTTCAAAGGTGGTAAGATAAAACTAACTGATTATCCTACCACTAGCCCAACACCATCACCAAATTATGACCGCCACATTTGTTATGTAATGGATTTTTCTTCAACGTGATCTAGGATACTCAGTAACAGAGCAAGAGGTCAGCCTGACTCCCAGATCTTCCACCACAACTGAGCCTCAGAGCAAGACTCTTAACCCCAAGTTGCTGCAAGGAGATTGTGCTTGTAAATAGGAAACAGAAGTCACTTCAAATGAGCGAAAAACAAAAAGCAGCAAGTGTTAAAATGTATTTGATAAGCATATTTATGATAATTTCTCTTATTTTTAAGGACAGAATTCATGCATTTATAAAGCTAACCCTTTGCCGAGGTAAACAGCGGTGTAGACCAGGTGTTACCTACAGTGCACTACTCCCAGAAATCAAGAATGTAATCAATCTTAAAATGGGTTTCAAGTCTGCACTGCTCTACCCCGGTGCGCACCGAGCCTCCTGGCTCTCTGACTCACTTTTCCATTGATGTAGGAGCGCATTTTCCCCCAAAAAAATCCCGCTGCTGCATTTCACCTGTTCTATACATATTTTTCGTATTCTATGTATTTTATGTAATCTTTTTTCCCAATCACACCTGGTTCCACCTACAGGCTTATTTATACAGTGCCTATTTATTGATTCGATAAAGACCTAAAGAGCGTGTGGTACAGGAGCCACTACGGGAGCGGGAAACGTTTATCCACGCGCCGAGCTTGTGGACGGAACTCACGCGCCTCGGAACTGCATTATGACACGCTCGCGCGTCGCGCTCTCCGCCGCAGAACGAGCAACAACGGATCCCCGAGCGTGGCGTACCAATCTGCCTTGTAAACACCGGCGCTGAGATAATAGCAGGCACGTTAAAATCGTAAACAAACGGGAAAGCTCGCGCAAATCTCTCGCTTGCCATTGTCGGTTAACCCACGTCGAATGGATCTGGGATAATATTACATAAACATAGTCAAATAAATATATATATTATATATATATATAATATATATATATATATATATATTTAAATACATCCCACGCGAACGTGCAAAAACACGTCAATACTCACTGAATGCGCGGTTGTGCAACGGCGATCGGTAGTGGTCGAGACTACAGACGCAGCCGTTCGTCCTCCATTGAAATAAAACTTGAAAAAGACGCTCGGTTCTGCCTCCTCAATGGCTGCCGGTACCGGGATCGACGAGTTAGTGTAGTGGGGAAGCCGAGCGACGTAACAACACAAACCGCATTTGATCAGACGGCGGCCTAAGACACTCGCGCGGGGTCGCTCGTCGGGAGCGAGCAACGTGGTCCGAGAAACGTGCAGTGATTGGCTACAGCGGGAGCGCGCACGCCCACAGCCTGAGACGACACGCACGTCCCTTATTGGACGGTAGACCCATCGAGGGGTGGGGCAAAGAGTCAAGGTTTAAGACCGCTCTATTACATACTGTAGACGCACCAGTACAAAATGTAATAATGCACGTACATCCATAAAGCACACTAATGCACATTATTCGTGTATAGACAAAATACACTCATTTAAATCCATTCATTTAGAATAAATAAGTTTTAGCGTTAAATAATTTCAAGTTAACTTTAACAGTAAAGAATATTTTGAAATACCAAATGTATGCCAAAGTATAGCTTCTTTTTGAACTGGATCTAATGGGTGCAGAACTGATGTTCATGGGCAATGGGTTCCAGCAGTAAACAACATTATGGCTAAGTGCTGTTTCACCTTGTTTCAGCTCTGATCACTACTAACTGACCAGCTACTGCAGATCTACCAGGTTTATGTTTATCAAACATTCCAGTGATATTTCGGGGGCTCAAATCACTAAGTGGCTTGTAAATGAAGCCATTCAATAATTCAATACTTTGAATTTAATCCTGTACCTAACTAGAAGTGCAAAGACCTGTGAATTGGAGTAATGCATTTCTGTTTTACCTGTTTTACTACTAAGGCTATGAAAAAAACAGTAAAGTTAAGCAAAAAGAAATTACTGTAAAAATATCAACAAAAGACAGTCCAGTGTAAAAAATATATGTAAACTGATTGCTGTATGTTGAATGTTTAAAAAGTAATAAAAGTAATTTGTTAGAGAAATGCAGAATCACTACTGAAAACAGTTAGACAACACTCTGCATGTTTGTAAAGGGGCACGTTTAGCCTATTCATAGAACAAGCAGACTCAAAAATAATACACAATAATAGGTTTACAAACAAATTTGTGAGAGAGGACTTTTTACTTTCAACTTTTATAATGATTTGTATCAAACTTCTCAGTGTTCTTTATATTTCATCTTTAGTGTGGTAGTGGACTCTGTCTTCATCCAGAGCCCTCAATGTAAATACAACATACAGGAAATGTTATATCAGTCAGTGGTTGTATTTAAAAAAAAAAAATTCAAATGACAAATACAAACGCCACTGTGGATTTCTAATCACTACACACAAAGACTCCAGCCACGCTCGTCACAGTCATGCTGTCTGCTTGCAGATTATATTCATTCTGCATGGTGTGTTTAGAGCATCTGGAGAACTTCTCCACTGTAGAGTAGTTATATCCTCTCTAGAGCCTGCTTATATGCATAAACAGCACTAGGCAGCATGCTGTGGTTTCCTTTAGTGATTTTATCCCTGTACATATTTATACCCCAAATGGTATTTTCATAGTTCTTCCATGAAAGTATCTAACTGGCGCTTTAATTTTTAGTTTTTTTCATTCATTTCTTTTTTTATAGCTTTCATAAAGTCTAATGGGTTCCACAGATGACTTAAGCTCAGAAACCAGAATGATGTCACCTGCTGTGAAGGGGTCATTCATTTGATGGCAACATTATTCTTAAGGAAACATTCTGCACAAAAAGGACAATTTGGCGAATAATGAACAAAAAGCTAAAAGGGTAAGTGCCTTGGAGGAATTTCGCTTCATAGTATATACTATGTCTAAACCAAATAAAATAAAGGGTTACTGTGTACGCATATGGATGTATGTGCAAGTGTGTGTACATGTTTTTCAGAGCTTTGAAAAAAGAGTAAACCCACTCTATCACAAACACAATACCATTAAGTTTTACTCTTAATTTTCACCAAATTTTTATAGTATCTAAATTATGTGAGAAATGTCCTTTTGCAGTAAATGTTTCATCTTTTGGTGTCACTTTCCTAGCATTAAAAAAACATGAGGCATTTGGATTCCTGTTTGCATTTTGCTACTTCATTTCAATGCCTTTTATGAAACCACAATAATTAAAAAATGCTTTGGTGTGATCTGTTTATGCAGTGCAGACCGCATTATGCATTCCGACTGTAACTGGGGTAGTCCACTGAGCCGTGAGCCCTGACTAGATTGGAAAGGGGGAGAATCAATAGTGTATATGTTTTTTAGAAGAGCACTGTTTATTGATTGGGTTGCACTGACGTATCAAGGGCAGGGATTAGGGGCTTGAAAGTGTGTCATAGTGGGTAAAGTTTAAAAAGTTCCCTTTCTCTCTCTATCTCTATGTCTCTCTTCTTGGCCAGCTCATACTGCACAGTTTCAGTATGAGACGGCCAGTGTCACAGATACTAACACAACTGTCACAGATTTAAAAAAAACAATCCTGCTTGTGCAAACCTGTTACTTAAAGACAAAAGTTTAGATTTTTGGTGAGGTTAGCACAATTAAGTACATTTAATTTGATTCTAGTACGCAATTGAGCCATGCACAAGAACAAAAGCTTGGAGGGAAATGGTAGAATCCCCACACTTTGTCTTTCAACCCCATAGAAAGTCAGAGATTTAGCCTTACATAGAGTTGCATCATGCCATTGAGGTTTTAAAAGTATCAAGAACTGAACCATAAATATTTGTTCCGTCATTAAGACTGTGTTCATTTGAGGCCTGGTGGAGAGCGCCAAGGATCCACTTCACGCTGTCACTCAAGTGGAGACACACTTATGACAATGCTACCCATTTATTAACCTGGCAACAAAGGTTTCATTTATTCTGGATTGAACATTTGTTTTGCAACAGTTCATTAAACTAAAATATATTGGCTGATGTCAGTGTTGGCTGATGTTAGGTGGAATATTGGCCAACAACAACAAACGCTTTCACAGTCTTACTGACAATCATTTCAAGTAAAGGCATTTGATCTGCTACTGTATATAAAACTCTTTACTATAAATATAAACTATAAATGATGTGCCTAAAAAGACAACATGTTTTGAATTTTGAAAATCTTAATTCTAATAAGTGCTGCTAAGACATTTGTTCTAAGTGTTCATATCAGAATATTTATCATGCCTTCCACAAGCAGCATTTTAACGAAAACACATTCATCATGCATGTGTCTTTTGAGAATTCCCCTCAAGAACAGAAGCTCATAAAAAATAACTTTCCCGCAAAATTTAGAAACCATTGCATTCATGTTCACCCCCATAGTGCTAAATATAAACACTCCTGCACTGCACTCAGGTGGGGGAGCAAGGTGACTGTGCGCATTAAAACATGCAGAGGTTTTTTCAATAGAGTGCCACCCTCCTGCATCATTGATAGAGGACAGAGAGAGAGAGACTGGTCCTGGGGCCCTGGGGAAAGGAAAATAACAGGGATGTTTAACAGGCTGATCCTGAAAGCTTTTCCCCCTTCTACTGGAATTAAACTTAGGAGATGTGCCCTTCACAGCATGTAAATATCACCCCATGCATTCAGAAGCATCAATATTTTAATCTGCATTGTTTTATCTACATGAATATATGAATACAAATGTCGAATAAATGGCCAAAAGGCAATATCAAAATACACTTAATAAATACATGCTCACAAAATTGTAACATTGCAGCAAGGGATACATGACTCAAGCAAAAGGGAAAGAAAAGACTTAGTCACATTAGGGCAAAGAAACTATTGAAGTTCAGGGGTAGACAGGACAGGGAGGCCACTAGCGGTCTAGCTGGGAAACTACAGGCCTGGGCATGACAACCATTTGCTGCACTGTAATCAATTGCACTTATTTCCCTACAGTATAGTGTAGTTTCCCTAATGTATTTTCATGGAAAGCAAAATATTGTACCTTTTAAGATTGCTCGTAAATCTGCTGTAATTTGTATTTTCATGTTTTTTTTCCCCAAATTGCTTAAGCATTCTATGCATTCATACCTCAAGCATTATATGTGTCATGTAAGGATTTTTACACAGACTGAAACTAGGTGTCAGCCGATTATACCCTTCTATGTATATTACAGTCTGGTGTTCAAACACATCTAAACTCAATAGCATCAGAGTTACTGGATCTATCATCAATTCTTACACCTTTTCAGCACAAGGGGCAGCTACTTCAACTGTATCTGTCACTGCAGTATAGTGATAATTTGTGATAATTTGTCATTGCACCACAACAAAATGTGACCTCTGCATGTGACCGATCTGTTTGCCAACCAGCAACTTGCTTTTTTTTAGCATCCAAAGACTCCACTTTCTAAAAAATAATCTTAAAGTAAGTAATGTTTTTGGGTCAGGTTTAAGACACCTGCAGTTTAGCTTGGCTATCGTTGCACTTACACGTATATATAGTAACTTGAATAGTAACTACCTACTTAGATGATTTGCTAATTGGGAACGTTCTATATGCTAATATTTGTAATGCTATTAAGATAACCTTAGCTCATTGCCTGTAAGATTGCTTCAGTGTTTTGTAGTATGCAGTTTCAAGACTACAAATAATACAGGCTATCTGCTGCTGGTATTCATTTGAAATGTTGCTTGGAAAACTGTTTACATAATTAAATGTGATCAAACACTGTTTTGGCTGTATGCTTCTTCTGAAATGATGGCATTTGGCTAGCAAAACGGTTTCAGGATAATGCTTTATGGCAGCACTTACGCTGAAAAATGAACGGGAATCGTTTGTGTTTACACACCCTTATAGTTTTTGATTTTCTACCACAAATGTATTAACATACATTCAGAGATACTTTAATACATTCATATAGCTGATGCAGTAGAAGAACACAACAAAACTGACCTCTTAAGTAAGCGGGGCATTCACACTGTTTCAAAATTTAAGAAAGTGTTAAACATAGAATACATTACTCACACTGAGTAATCTAACAATACGTTACACAATTATATTTTAGGGCATGTATTATGTAATATGTAGTGCAACACATATTAAAAGTAACCCTCCCAACCCCGACTACCAAAATGTATAACCTGGATTTTATTGTTTAAATTATCTAAGTGTTATAATCTCTCTTTTACTTGTACAAAGTTTTCTGTAAATTTCTATTTGTCAATTATTGCCCATGTCAATGTATGATCTGGGACAGCTACATCATTTCTGTTCTACACATACATGAAGTGGATATGCCAGTAAAGTGAACTACAGTTAGATAACATTGCAGCACTCAAATCAGTGTCAGTGCATGCTAAAGAGGCAAGCCAAAGAAAAGCCCTTTCATCTGCTCTCTACTGAATCCTTGCAGCCTATTTTTCAGTGAAACCGAATATGTTTAACCTCATTTTGAGTGCTGAGTCAAAGAATCCTTGGGACAGAAGTGCTGGAAGGATGATACGGCACAACATCAAACCAGTGAAGATGTTAACCATGCAAAAGACTAGTGTGTAGGAAGGTCCATTGTAGATTCATCTTCTTTTTCAGCATTCTCAAGGTCCCTGCTTCCATGTGAGACTGAACTGCAACATCTTTATGAGAAAGTGCAAATAAAACTTAAACAGCCCTGCTATGCGAGTCTGTCAGGCAGCATAATTGCATGAAAGAGAAAGATTAAAGAATGTCGGGCCCGACAGCATGGTTAATTGATTCATAATGGATTAGCACGACAGCAGAGGGGCTTGAATGGAAAAGTAGATTGGGGAGAGCAGGGGATATTGGGATATAGGGAGAGATGGAGTGTGATATGGCTGGAGGATGAACACGCTCCTTCTACAGGTAAACAAGCTAAGACCAGTAGGACATTCACTTCAAGAGCCTGTAGTCACACTTATGTTTAATGGATGTTATCAAAAAACCTGGTGCCTTCCCAGAAAACACAGCCAGGGTTACATTAGGTAAAGCGTGAACTAAACTCAATGTCATTTCATAAACAGACTGAAGACAGTGAAATTGACATTCCTGTAATTTCATAGTTTAACAGCTTGTAATTCAGGTATTCCAAAAATGTAAAGATGTGATGTAACATACTTACATAATTCAAACATAAAGGCCAGGGTGATGATGATAAAAGATCGCAATTGAATGAATGCTGGGAGTTTGTAGCACTTGGCAATTAATCTAAAGCTAAGCAGGTTTCTGCCTGGCCAGTATTTAGAAAGTTGGTTGCTACTGTTAAGTGAGTGTTCATTGTGAACGCACCACAGCATAGTGCACACTGCACAACAACAAAATATGACCTCTGCATTTGGTCCATCTGTGATGAAGCAGTGGATAGGCAACACCTCAGAGATATCTTTACTGGTCCGGGATTCAAACCAGCAACCTTCAGGTCACGAGGTAAACTCTCTAACCATTATGCTACCAACTGCCCCAAGAGGTTATTGGTGTTGGTTGGACCATGTGGATCCCAGGGAAGGACATTGTGCTGTAAAATGACACCAACTGTCTGAGGTCAGTAAAGAGTTTGATCTGAAAAGAAATGTATGGATATGTACTTCATTTATAGCATTTATCAGTCTTATCTTAGTAGTTACATAGAGAACATGGAGTTAAGGGGCTTGCTCTGGGCTCCATGGTAGTAATGCTGGAAGATGGACAAAATATAGCCTGATTCAAACCCTTAACCTCATTGTCTTAAGGCTGAATATGCTACCACTGGGCCACTTTACCCTTTCACATACTTTGTATTTATGCAGCCCCTACCTGCCTGACAACTTGATTAGACAGATATTTCCAGTACTCATATCTCAAGATGGTTAATGACTTTAACCTTGTTTGCAAATCCACACTTTAGGAATCTGACGTCTGACTCACCTTGACAATAAACTATGTTACTGCCAACTCAGGTGGAGCTGTCTGTCTGCCGTTTCTTGTACTGTCCCAGATGACCTCTAAAGCACATTATTGTCAATGGCTCTCCACCAAGGTGAATTTGATTTGTTTGCAAAGTTTGTGTGCTTACTTAGAGTGTCATCTATGGTCAAGATGAAGACATCCCTGCCTGGCAGTGATATTCTTCAATGCTAAACATCAACTCTCACCCACCAGCATTAATATTGATTAAAAAAAGGCTGATTGGTGTTCAAACAGCATATTTATTGAGATCCCACAACCACCATGACTCACACAGGCTGGTGTACACACGAGTCTATGAGTGTGCTGGTTTGTCTGGGTTTGTCTCTCCCTCTCTGTGTGTATTGGATGACTCATTCTTTGTGTCCCTAGGCATAAGGTGATAAAGAAGACCTGGCAGCCAACAGTTCCTCATAGTTAGCAACCAGAACCACTAGAGGGGTGTCAGGAGGGGAGAGGATGTGTAAGAACAAAAGGCCTTGTCTGCCCTTCAATTTCATTTGCTTCCACTGGGTACAAGCTGTCACAAAGCTGGCAGGGAGTGGCAATACGCCATGTCATAAACATCACCTTCTTTAAAGGAGTAAATGAAGGGAGTGACTTACATTGAGGAACAATTCAAATACATTTTAGCTTGGCATGTTTACACTCCATCACCCAGAATGCTTCTGAAAAGCAAGAGAGGAAGGACGCTGCTGGGAGAAGCACCAGGACAAGACAGATGGATGACAGGGCGTTTGGAGCTGAGCCCTCTGGAGCCACCACGGCCTCATACAGAGACCTTCAGGTTACTTCAGCTCAATGTAACCATCTCGCCTTCTTTTATCCCTGGTAAAAAACACAACATGGTATAGTATATATATTTTAAAGTGATCTTTTTCTGGTTGTTGCTGGTTTTTGACAATCTTAATGGTCCCAATAGGCATCTTTAGCTGGTGTGCAACAATTGGTTACCAGCTTATGAAGAGCTTGCTGGGGCAATTTAGTTCCTCTTGTTCCACATGCCTTTATTTCAACACTCCTGAGCAATATTCTGGTAGAAATGAGATGTTACAGCTTGAGAGGATTCAAAGATAAAGGTCACACTTCAAGCAAAAGCAGTGCAAAATGAATGTTATGCTTCTCTAGAAGTAATGAGAACAGCAAGGGGTGACTACAATGTCTCCTTAAGTGGGCTAATCAAAATTAATGAAGATGGCATTTGTTGAATTAGTGAGTCATTAGAAGAATATACATGCGTGAATGATCGCAGCCCAAAGCTTATTCCAATGATTTCTTATATTAAATATATGCTGTGCTGTGCTGAACATTTTGTTATACTGTTGCAATGTGTAGATAAGGATTTTAAACAGTTTATTTCAAGTTCAGAGACAGAAATACCCTGCTAACACTGTAAAACTGTGGGTTTTGTACATGACTTGCTCATTTAAACCAGTTCTCGATGGTGCTGTTAAAAGCTTCACTTTGCAAGTGCAACTATACCATGATCCGTATTCTGTCAAACTGATTGGACCATGATGATGAAATTCATCCTTGGTCAGATCAGCTGTGAGTGTGTAATTATTTCCTACAGTTGAATCCATCCCCTGGGTGTTTTCTTAATTAGATTCCTTGCAGAGGGTCTCTGAGCAAAGTACAACGCTGTAATAAATAGTCATAGACCAGAATAGATTTTACGATGGTTCATGATGATCATTTGCTGATTATTGCTGGTTTGGTGCTTGTAAGGATGGTCAAAAGAAAATACTGAGGCAGGTTTTTGAAGTTGCTTTGGAGTCAAAAACAACTAGAAAGCTTGAAAAGCACAGCTTACACTGGTCAACACTAAAATGTATTGTTATAAACCAGTTAAAGTTGCTAAAAAGCTAAAACCAAATTATGAGCCAAAGCTGTATTTCATGCAAGTGAGTGAACACTCCAGGGAAGGAACCAGCTCTTCAACTTCATACCGTCTCTGATCATCTGTAATGACAAGGACAATCACCCTCTTGCGCTGAGAAATGAATCGGTCCATTCCAGTTTCAAACATATTACTGTCATTCTATAGTGAGCCTGTGCAGTGTTGTGTACAGAACGCTAATGAGTCCCATACCGTTGCAGCAGCACAAGACATGGCATAGAGGAGATTTAATCAAAAGCATTCCACTGTACACCCTCTTGGCCCAGTCCATCACTAAACCCTCCCCACCAGCACTGAGAGCTTACAGATGGTTTTGAATAAACCATCGGGGATGAGTTTGAGAGGGAGTAAGAGAGAGGATAGTTTGCAGGATACTTTCATCATTGTACATGATATAGAATTGAAATTTTAATCATAAATGAACTTGCCATAAATATCTTGCCATCTTGCAATAAACATTCCTTACATATCATATTTAATAAATGAAATATATCAAATAATCATATTTGTATTTTACAGGTTGTGATCTTTTTTAAACATTAAAATCTGTCCTCATTTGCCCTCACTCCATATGCTATAGGCGGAATGTTTACTGCATAGAATCGTTGTAGGCTCATACAGTAAAAAGTTTTATTTTATTGCAGACAGCGGAAACAAGCAGGACAGCGGGAGTGTGTGTGTAATGTATTACGCCTGGCAAAATGTCACTCAACGGTAAGTTATTTATTTATTATTTATTTACTGCAAAACTGACAGCACCTAGAAAGCCGTTCAACTAGCAGGGAAACGCAGTCACAGATGTTTAGTTTGCAAAGTGATGCTAGTGATGCAATCACATAGGTGCCAAGTACTTGCAACAGGTTTGGAAAACTATTTGCAATTGCAGAAAATGAAAATGTGGTATCATAATAAAGAGTTTGCGCTGCTAATGTTGTGTCTTTGCCTGAGGACTCTGAGCATGTGGCCCAGTACTGTTACACACGGATAATTCACCTTTCCTAAAGGACTTATGCATATCCTGTGTAGAAATGCTAATATGTGCTGCTCCTGTTACGCTGCACGCTCAGCCATGTGCCCTTATAAGGGCTTCAGTGTTTAATAGCTTACGCAACACGTCAACTGGAACAAGCCCACCAGCAGAAGCACAATCAGACACACTCACTGCCCTTCAACAGGCAAATTCTGTTTAGTTTCATACTCCACCTTCGTCATAGGTGTTTTTGGTTTATTTCTCGCTAAACAAAAGGAGTGAGATCCCCACTGAGTTTTAATTGAAGTCCGCTTTAACACTTCAATAGTCTCATGTAAGAAGGCAAATGATATCATCTCCACAAGCAATTTCATGGTTCATTTAAAGGTTGTTCACATATTCATTGTATGATTCGTTGAATCCGGAGCATCTGCTTTAATTTTTAGACTAAATTCAGGACGTAAACAGTATCAAAACTTGTTCCAAATGCAGTCGGTTGCATGTCACGCGTCTCTGAAATTTGACCTCTGCAGTCAGTCTGGATGTCTGTCGATGGCTCCCACAGGTTCTATGCGCTGAGGCAGAGAGACAGAGAGAGAGAACGGCCACATCAGCTGTCATTCACATGTCTCATTTGGACTCAGAGGCTCCAAATTCCCCGTTAGGACTGGGGTGAAACCACAAATTTTTGGCGATAGACATTTTGTGCCTGCACTTGTCATTTTATGCCATTAAAAGATGTGATTCAACGTGAAGGCTCATGCCTCTGAATTTTACAGCTTCTTCCACGCCCGTTCTCTCTCTCTCTCACATACGCACACATGCACACACTCTCAAAAACAAGCTCTCAGGTGCAGAGCCCATATAAAGGCTTGGCACGCATCTTCCCTCGGACGGGAAATAAACCCGCATGAAAGGTTAACCTCAGGAATGAGAAACATCCCCCAATGAATCCAGAACATTCTTTTGTTGAACATCCAATCCCCAGTTATGAGGGACTAATTACGATGGAAATTCGACATCTAAATATCTGTTGAGAAAATTCCAAAGCGAGTAAGAGTCTCATTCAGCACGTAGCTCCATGTTAGTGGATTTGAGTGATGAGGATGAGGAGAATGAGGAATGGTGCGGAGAAACTCTGCTCCTTTTGTGGCGTTTTGAACCCTCAGAGAAACTTAAGATTCCCCTCAAAAAATGAAAGCACAGTACATTCGGGTCCATCTCAAGGAGCTCAGGCATGTTGTACATGAATGTACTGTGTGCATTAATCACAAAGGAGTTAAAGGTTTGCATTATAGTGTTGTTCTGGCGTTTCCTGGGAAACAGATACAAATAAACAAACTAAATGGACTCTTGTAGCATGATGACCACGCAGTTCTAGATTCTCTGGCTTGATCTATGTGCTGTGTGTTTGGAGTGTGTGAGTAGATCAGTTTGAGAATTAAAAATCACAAACCCAGAAGGATTTGTGACAGGAACAACAGAAACTGAGTGTATGCATGAGTCCAAACCTCATCATTTGTGCTCATCATCTAAACGGTACATACTAGACCACACAACAGAGCAGTTAAACAGAAGAATCCCATACATAAGCAGCAAATGACAAAGACATATTGTAGGAGCCATGTGCTTTCTGCAAGAACTCGCACACTAGTGACTTTATGGCTTTTTTAGGAAACTGTGAACTTGCACACAGTGGAGATTTACATTACTCAGACACCATTTGTTTTCATGCCATCCATTTCTGTGGAGAGGGAGAGTGTTGTCCACTTTATCAGTGTCATCCACCAGGACTCCAAAAAAGCACCAGAACAAAATGAAGTTCTAGCAACACTTCTTCTACAAATCATCCAGTGTGACTTTTACTACAGCCTTAAAACATTGTAGAAACTCATCCAGGGCTGGCTTTGTCTCACATTAAGCATATTCCCAAACCAAGCTGCAGCATTCAGCATGATGGGTTTTCTAATGAAACTCCAGTGTAATCTGGGCCTACACAATGCTGGGACTGATTTTAGTCAGATAAAACAGTTTTTAAATATCATGAGGAACATATTTAGTCTACTATTTATGGATATCCTCTGACTGGGAAAATCTCACGCCTCTTTTGTTTGCCACCATCTGCTCTAAGTGGATTTCAACGTTGATTTGGAATTTTTTCAGGAACTCCTACCATGTTCAGGCACAAGACAAATGATGAATGCACAAAATTTCTCTATTCTCTTCCACTATCCCTGTCCAGTTGGCAAAAGATTATGCAGGAACACACACTTACGTGCTTTTGCCAAGATCAGCCACTGAAGTTGGGTTTAATCTTCCAAAAATAAGTTACATTGAGACAATTAACTGGATTCAGAATGTGTTGCATAATTTAGACAGAAATGGCTAGTTAAGGTGGAAACAAGCAGGAATAAAGGGAATTAGAATGACTATTACTTTAATATTTTGAGCCACTGAAGCTGTCTGTACATGTTGTTATTTGTTATTTAGCTGTAATAGGGTAATTATTGCTTATTGTGTTTTCTGTTTTAATGGTCAAATTTAAATGCAGCTTTTTAAATGAGTGATTATTTGTCATTGTGAACACAATGTATTGTAAGTCAGTGTGTATTTTATTTTTAGAAAAGTGCAATACTCATTTACCTCTGCATTTGTTAAATCCAATACCTGGTAATAGAAATTTTAATTAATGTCACAGTGAAAGGGAAATCTGGCGGCATGGCGGCGCAGTGGTTAGTGCTGCTGCCTCACAGCGAGAAGGTTCTGGGTTCGAGCCCTGGGCCTTTCTGTGTGGAGTTTGCATGCTTTCCCCAGGTTCGTGTGGGTTTTCTCTGGGTTTCTCTGGTTTCCTTCCACAGAGCATGCTATATAGGTTAATTGCCAAATCTAAATTGGCGCTGTAAGGTGTGAATATGTGTGTGATTTGTGAGTGTGTTTGTCCTGCGGTGTGTTGGTGCCTGCCCAGGGTTGTTCTCTGCCTTGCGTCTGTAAGTTCTCGGGATAGGCTCTGGTCTCCCCGTGACCCCAGTTGTGATTAAGTGGTTCGGATAATGAATGAATGAATGAATGAATGAATGAAAGGAAAATCCAGTTCAATGGTCCATTTTGTAAAACAAGTTATACATTTTAGACATAAAATAATTTCAACAAATATTTGAACAAATATAACCATATCCAAAGTTTCACAAAATATTTGTGTGGAATAATTAAGATGTCCAGAATTCAACTGCATCTTCAGTACATTTAAACCACATGAGAAAACATGGTTGTAAATCTGTATTTACACTGCTGTTCCATGTACAAACTTTACTAAGGCACCACAGTCAGCACCAGAGTGTGTTTCATTTGTTGTAACGCTGTGTCAGCAGCTCTAGATTGAAAGGCTTTGAGATGGACAGACAGACCGGACTCCCCAAGGAAGCTTGAGGCCTGACTCGGAGACGCAGCTCCACAGGAGTCCTCTCACTACCACTCTCGCTTTCACTCTCTGTGTTTTTCAGTGTGTGAGAGCTGGTGTGTGTCCATGAGAAGCCCATAGACCCTCGCTGGGCTTGTTGCACACTCCATGCATATGCTCCAGTTTCACCCGCACGCTCCCAGCAGAACCACCGTGGGGGACGAGGGTTTGTTTTGCCGTCATGCTTTTATAGCGTGTGCAGTCTTATGAAAGGATTTGGCGGAGAGGTCCAAGACAAAGTTTTCTCCTTTAATTTATTCCCTCACATCCATCCAGGACATCTAAAATCAACAGAATCAAACCTGAATCAGATTCAAAGCTGTCTCCAAAGCAGTTGTTAAAAATGCAATAACAAGACACTTAATGCTAAAAATTTATTATAGTAAATGAGCAATCTAGTACATATACTGGGTGTCATAAATCCAGAGCGCAACGTGTCATTCTTACAGATGTAGAATCAAGTAATAAGCTACATTAATAAAGCCTTTATTGCTAGTAGAAACATTATTATTCTGGATTACATGAACAGATATTACATGACCAGTTGCATCACTAATCGCATGAAAACACAGCTTCGCATCACAGAGAATTTAGCGAATTTTATGCTGGGCAAACACTGTGTGAGTTTGTCAATAGTTCTGTAAACCCCTTGCTCAAACTGTACGACTAAACCGCATGCGTTGAAAGGCCGAAGCTCCCAATTTATGTGCGTACACTACACAGGCTGATGCTCAGATGTGACCTGACTGCTCACACTACACAACACGTTGCCATGTTTGTACTCTGTAATCTGCTTGCATTTAACTTCCAGTTCTGTGTTCGCGCACTCGCTATGACGAAAAACCCACTGAGAATCGGGTGAGTCAGCTCATGGCTCTGCTTCAACAGTGCGATACCCTCACAAGAAGAGACCAGAATTTCAAACAGGTTTGATTTTCATCCGACCATATAAGTGCAGATCTGGAGCTGGTCGTGAGGAGTTAACCGGTGCTAGTTATCCCATGTATACTACACGATGCATGACGCACGATTAAGCTAAAACTCAGGCCCAGCTTTAGCACACAGAAGTACAGGAAGAATAAAATCAGGTTAATACAAACAAAACTTTAATAACACACCAAAACAAAAAACAAACTACACCATACCAATCACAAAACAGCTTCACTGAAGGCAATAGCAGCCAGGCAAAGACACAGAAGAGAGACAGGCCTAAATGTAGACAGACTCAGGTGTAATGTATTTTAAATTATCAGGATAGACAAACCGAAATGAGGACAGGGAACATGAGACAAGTTGGCCTTTTGTTCATGGGAGGAGATTGTGACAGCTACCACTTAAAAACTTTGACCATACAACAGTGTTAAATATTATCATTATTATTACTAGTAGTGGCAGCAGTAGTATGTGATATAACAGCTAGTCTGCCAAGCTGTGTGCCAGAGTGAAGAACTCATCATTCAAAAAAATGAGAAGAAATGAATAAATATTTTCCTAAAAACATGCTTTGCTCCAATGTGCAAGGGCAGTAGTGTAGGTTTACTAGACTGCCACAACCCCTAAATCTAAAAAGTTTTCTTTCTGCTGCCAGCCAATTTCAAACTAAGCATAACATTTAATTCAGAGCAAAGTCAGCAAAGCGAGTTCCTTCTAATTCTTGAATTTAGCTACCAGAGAGAAGTAACAGAACATGGTGTACTGCATGCAACCACGAGCAAAACTGTGTTAATGTGAAGTGATATGAAAGCTCAGAGGGTTTCTTCTGTTTCACGAGACGGCCAAAGGCCAGCCGTGCAGGAGCAGGAGGATTTAGAACCACATAAGACCAGTATTGATTAAAGTTTGTGTTCGGAAGCCCCAAGGCTGGTGGCTAAATCTCCCAATCAGGGCTGGAGTGTCAGAAAGGATGTGACCAGAGGGTGGAGAAGGGCTTTTGAAATTCAGGCCAGGGTGAGCAGCACTAATCTCCACCCAGCACACCAGAACCCTCCAGCACTGGAACACATCCAGCAAGTGTGCCATCCCCATAAATAAAGTTTCACCATTTCTCTCTCTCTCTCACACACACACACACACATATACACACACAGTGACTCACATTCACAAGCCTCAATATACAGACACACAGACACATGCACACACACATATATTCTACTGATACAGAACATATGTTATATCTGTAAGCACCTATATTTAATCAATTGGGGCAGTTGGTAGCGTAACAGTTAGGGAGTTGGCATGGTAATCGCAGGGTTGCAGGTTCAAGACCTGGACCGGTAAAGGTTCTCGTGAGCAAGGTAATGTCCCCAAGTACTGCTCCCTGGGTGCTGCCAAAACAGATCTTCACTGCTCCTTTACGGATTTGTCAAATGCAGAGGTCACATTTTGTTGTGGTGAACTGTGTGCTGTGCTGGGTTCACAATGACAAATAATCACTGACTTACACTGTCTTATGTACAATTCACTTAAAGTGAGTGATTATTTGTCATTGTGAACACAGCATAGCACAGAGTGCACCACAAACCGGCAACCTTCTGATCATTGGGCGAACTTCCTAACCGTTACTCTACCAACTGCCCCAATTTAATTTAATTTTACGTAATTGCAAGATAAAACTTTTTTAAACCCAATTAAATAAAGCAAATTAAACCAGAAAGAAAACCTTTTTAGTCTTCAAAATAAAATGCGCAACACAATCCTGGTCTCAACAATGCCTATTTTTCATTTCCATAATTTATTATTTATTTATTTTGCTAGAGACAAGGTGGTGACCTTCACTGGGGGTCAGTGTAGGGACCTCAATTTGGTCAGTAAACGGGAACCACAACATACACACTCTCACATCTGCCTTTTCACAGCCTCTTTCTCTTCCTCCCCAGGCAGCCACACAAAGAGTGCAGTCATTTTTCCAGCAGCTCGACTGTACCCATGATTGCTTATAAATAAAGAAGCCAGCACAAGAGAAGTGGGGGAAGAGAAGAGGAAGATGATGGTAATAACACAACTAAACCGAAATAAGAGGTAAACATCCTGCCCATAACCACCACTATTATTACTGAATGGGCATAGCAGTGTGCTCTGCAATTTCTTACTTCTTCTGGAAGTGCTTTGAACTATAAATCACTGGGCTGAATGTGTGTGTGTGTGTGTGTGAGAGAGAGAGAGAGAGAGAGAGAGAAAGAAAGAAAGAAAGAGAGAAGAGAGAGAGAGAGAGAGAGAGAGCATGTGTATGTGCATGCTTGTGTGTACGCACGTCAGAACAGACCTTGTGTAATTGCGCGGGCTGGAAATGTCACTGGTTACAGCTCTCCCGCTGTACCTCATAAAACACGCACATCAAAGTGTAGCCGATCTCGCATCAAAGCACAGAGGCATGCATATTCCACCATTCAAATCAAAAGCATCACCACAGTGACCCCTGCGACCTTCACACGCTCTGTTCCGTGGCGAAGCGATCATTAAAGAAATAAACCGCCAAAACCAGATCATCAAAGGGGTCCCACCTGCCTAGAAGGCAGGGAAAGACTCACCTTTGAATTCACCAGACTCTGTCCCTAAATTCTTTTATACATTTCACTCACAAACTCATAATTCAATGTGGCTCTTGCTCATTGCCAAGCGGTCCTGTTCTATTATCTCTAACAAACAGTCGTTTTACAAGATTTATTCGGCTTGCCTCTGGTGTGTTACATCACACACATACGCACATCTTACGTGTCTTGAGCGAGTCCGACGGAAGAGAGGACCAGCTTCTGCCCCAGATACCGCCAACAATGCCCCCCATCGTGTAAAAGGCTGACACACGGCTCACTCAGGCAGGAGCAATAAATTCAGTGCCGACATAAAGGAGAGGGCTGGTTCCTGAGACCCATCAATGCATCAGAAACACGGCCATGAATGTAGACACACAGATACACAGCTTCCTCTAAACAAGAAAGAATGGCACTTTCTTCTCTCTGTTTATTCAACCCCAAGACATCTGTGCCTGCAATAGCTTCTTTCTTCAAAACTCTCATTCAAGCCCACCTGTTCTCATAGCATCTCAAACATCCCCTTTCTAACATCTGTCTTCTCTTTTGTTCTCCAGATCTGTCTTTTCTCTTCCTTTATTGCATAAGGCATCCTTTTTTTGAGAAAGATACCAAAACAATAAAACATTTGGTTTTGGTTTAGATTTAAGCTTAAGCTTTAAGCAAACTTCCACTGATTAAGATTCCTGGAGTTTAAGCAAATAGTTTGGCATTAAAAAAATCTGCTTTAAATATATATTTTTGAGCTTCCCTCAATGTACTGGCTTTCTCAAGAGATTTGCAGTGGAATTTTGTGGTTAACATCAGCATTATGGGTTTGGAATTAGCATTTTGGGTTGGCATTATGCCAATTTATTACCATTTTAAAGACCCAGATTCCATTACATTTCACCTCTAAAATGGGTTCAGTTAAGAAGTGCATCCCGTTAATAGTTAGTATTCACGATTTGTAAACCCTTAAGCACTACCTCAGACTTATGCACCATGAGATGGAGGAAAGCTCCACAGGTGTTGGAATGTGCCCACATACATTTCTGATTAAAGCCTAATCTCTTTATGAGGGTCTAATAACGGAGTCTAATACCAGCTCAAGCTTTCACATCTGTAAGCTCATTTAGCGGCAAAACAGCAGGACGTAAGGGGATGACTCCTCCAAACTGTAAATAAGTCATCTTTGTGAAATGCAGTGTGTTTGACTTCCATTGTATGTGGAGGACACACACTTCTGCCCATGCTGCTGCTGCTTATAGCTCATGAAGCCACAGCCCAGCCTCCATTATGCACATTATGCAGCACATATATTATTCATGAGGTGTAATGGGTTGAAACAGATTTGGTGCTCTGCCCCTCTGTCATTTCAATTCAGTTTCCTCAAAAAATAATTAGCATGGTCTGCGGATGGGTTTGCAGCAAGCTGTTATAGGCAAAGACTGGCACGCACTAAAACACACACATGTTGACACACACACAAGCATACAGAGTCACACACACACTTTCTGCCTTTTGCTAGTTCCCGCCAGTAGCCTCAGGTCATTCTCAGTGGCTGACATGCCATTAAAACTGTGCCTGCACTAATTACGTGCATCGTTTAAACAGCCCAGACGCTCTCTTGCTGCCTTTTTCTCTTCCCTCAGCTTCCAGCCCAGAAGGCTGTTTACTCGCAACATCTCCATGGAAACCAAGAGATGTGCAAGCTCCCTCAGAAGAGCCTTGGAAAGAGGCAAACCGTTCTTTTATAGTCACAAGAAGAAGCTGTGGGAGGCTCTGAATTTAGCCTTCCATTTCAGCTTTAATAAAGTAACTCGGTAGATTTGTGTTTTTAATGGTGAAGAATCTGTGCTGTAGCATCGTTGCCACCAAATACCTAATGTTACAGTACACTGTGTCTTAATCTGCTGGCAATTCACTACTTAATTAGAAGACTTGGTCAAACCTGCAGTAAATACTGAAAGTCAAAAAAGGGGCTCAACTTAAATTGCAAATATTCAAAATTAAGGCTTGTTTACATTTTGCATTAGCGTGCATCTTAAGTGACACAGGGTGCACCGAGGAGGGATTACCAAAGTGGGCCGAACATGACCACATTCTTTTAGAGTGTGATGAAGTGTGCTGGGCCACATTAAAGCACAGAATTCGCGAGATTATGTACTTGTCTACATGCCAATGATCTCTGAAATTCTGAAGTTTCCAAAGTCTGTTTTAAGTTTATATTTACATTTACAGCATTTAGCAGACACTCTTTAATTTTCCTAATTTCAGGGACAGTCTGTTAAAAACAATGTGATTTGGTCTTAGCTAACATAAATTAAGAACATGTTTATTTGTATGTACAGCAGAAAGGAGGTAGACCTTATCACATATATTTATAGTGGCAGGAGTGAACTGACAAATGTAAAGTTGCCCACTTGTGGTTGGATGACCCATGGCTTATGCTAATACCTGGTGTGAAGAGACCCTAACTCATTAAAGCACTGTTATGACAAGGTAAATTAAGGAATAAAGTGACTGATTATTTGTCATTGTGAAAACACCACAGCACAGCACACAGTGCACAACAGTGAAATGTGACCTCTGCATTTGACCAATCCATGAAGTAGCAATGGGCAGCTGATGTGCAGGGCAGGGGAAGCAATGCTTGGGGATGGTGCTTTGTCATGAGTACCTTACTGGTCAAAGACTTGAAGAAGTGACCCTCTGATCATGGGGCCAACTCCCTAACGTTACACTACCAACCACTTTAAGAAATTCATAGTTGAACATAGCCCATCTGTAAGAAAACAAGAATTGATTATGATAAATAATAACCAGGATGAATTAAAATGTAAACAAATATTTGAAAACAATATTTTTTGCTGGATGTGCAATATATGAGGGTTTTGTTATAGCTGAGGATCCAGTTAATAGCTGGAGTGACGTTTGTGATGTACAGTTATTGAAGTAAGAAGAGATGGTTTATTTATAACTGACCACAAAGTAAAAGATAATTTTTCTGCTAAAAAATTCTGTCAAAACTAGTAGCAGTGGTAGCAGCTCTTAATGTGTTCTTGCTGGTCGAAGATTAAAGTAGATAAGAATGTTTGATATTGTTTTCAAAGTTGTTTATTTCATCACAAACTCACACACACAAACTGTACAGGGTAACATTTGAATGGCAGGCATTAACCGTACATCAATCAGGACGGTGATTCCAACAAAGTGGTTGTGAGTGTATATCAGTCAAGGGCAGCAAAACGATAAACCGTCAAGACGAGCAATATTCCTGATGGAGGAGCTGAAATGAGCTCTCTCAAAAAGCCTTTCAAATGAACTGCAATTAGAAAATGTGTCAGAAGATGCTGATACTTGTTTTCTCATTCAATTATGAAAGCCATCACTCAATGCAAACTTATTTGCTCCAGGGATTGCAATAATTATGTGGTATTAGAGTATTAGTGGGGGAAAAATACATTAATTTTGGCAGAGGCTGAAAATTGCGTCCATAATTATCTGTTCTTGTTTAATGTGAAGTGCTACTTTTAATTTCGGCATTCAGCTAGTATTTCATCACTCTTATCTGAATTTCAGCAATCAAATATATCCTGAGGTTCTCCCTTTACAGAAATGGTTGCCCATCTGTAGAACGCTAAATAACTAAGAGTCAGGACCCCTATTAAAACTGACTAAAATCAGTTAAGCTATACAAGGATGCTAAACCAAGAAATAATGTTTGGTTCCTTCTAAGCTCATATTTATGAGGGACAGAAAGAGAATGGAGAGATGGGAAATCTTTACTTAAGAGGTGACTGCTGTATGAAGGGTCAGTGAGCTGGATGCATTTAAAATCCTCTCTGTATTTTGACCTTCACTCATCAGATAAGTCCTTTCTTTGAGCCACATCTTCCCTACATCCTTATTTTCTCCAAGATGGACGAAATACGATAACTGCCTAGAAAATGCATTTCCAAACTAATTTTGTTTCAAGCAATTAGAGGCACACTTTAGACTTTTATCCACTGCAAGGAACTGCAAGCTTGCTCCAGAGTAATGCAATCCTCCACATCTCAAACCATGTACAACCTTCATGAGAATGTGGGGCCCGTTTGCTGCAGAGCAATTAGTCATGTTGATGATTATGCACACAGAGCTCTTTGGGACGTTAACTTCAAATAGATTAAATTAGCGCTCACCATCACTGTATTGTAGTAGGGAGGGGATCAATAAAACACTGGCTTAATTGCCAGAGAAGGTAGGATATTAGCTGGAAGACACTATATTTCTGCTGAATATTTGAAATGGATCTGCCTGCCTCATGCATCAAGTCTGGCGCTTAGAGAATTTGTTTTATTTTACTTTTCACTTAGTGTCATGTGTGACAAGGGCTAGCTCTTTTAGATTTAATTTTCCATCCCTTAATGACAAATACTTACAGATGCTTACTGTATGTACAACATTTATTCATTCATTCATTATCCTAACTGCTTAATCCCAACCAGAGTCGCGGGGGACTGGATCCTATCCCGACAACTTACGGGCGCACAGTGGGGACTAACCCTGCACAGGTGCCAGCACACCGCAGGACACATACACTCACACAATTATACTCTCACTGACACCTTAAGGGGGCAAATTTAGTCACCAATTAACCTACAGTGCATACTTTTGGACTGTTGAAGGAAACCGGAACACACAATGGACACCCACACATAAAGGCCCTACGGCCGAACCGGAGATCAATCCCAGGACCTTCTCGCTGTGAGGCGGCAGCTCTAACCACTGCGCCACCGTGCTGCCCTTATGTACAAGATATTTGCTATATTTGCTTATATTTTGGTCTCCATAATTTCAATTATTTAAAGCCATATTTAAAGCATCTAGAGATGCTTTTAATTTATCATCAGCAAAGTGGCTCTTTAAAGTAAATTCAGATAAAAACATGTTAGTCCTTCAGTTCTTGGTTGAATATGGAAAAAGGGACAAAAACATCTCTAAAGTAAAATAAATGAGTAGACTACTTTGGTGTTCACACGCTGAAAGCAAATTAATCTCCCTTTTGACCTCCCTGTGTCTTTTGTTGTTGGAGTTTTTTTCCTCCCCTGCTGGGCTGTCGGCCTGTCAGGTACACGCTCCTCCACAGGCAAGGTGAGTCCAGATCGTCAGGCAGCATAAGGGTCTGCTCAAGGCGGCGTGAGGGGCCTACTAATGGGGACCTTTGATCTCAGAGGAAGTCCACTTTGCAGACTACAGAGGCTGTCAGTGTCAAAACTTCTCAAACTCAACCATTTTTATTCCATGCTAGCGAGAGTGTAATTATGCAGACAGGGGAACAGATTGTGGGCCAACATTCTTACACTGATATGCTTGATATGCATGGGTTGGGAGCTGGGAGGTGGAGCCTGTTGACAAGTATGAAGGGATCCGTCAAATTTGCCATCGCTCTTTTGCTGTAGGTTGGAACGAAAGACACACCTGAAGGAGAATCAGGTGGAGGGAGTAAATGAATCTGCTTTCACACATGCAAAATGTACTGTGGGCATTGGAAATGCTGGGGGCAAATGCAAATCCAGATGCACAAGGAACTTTTTGACCTCACTGTCTAATTTGTTCCAGAAGGATCCTTAGCCTCTTACCTTCTTCTAAAGAGAGACAGTCTGAACAACAGCACTTGCTTTGTTTGAGGTTATTCATCAGGCTTTTAAACAAAGAGAGCAAATCGCATGTAGACGGGAATCGATTGTGTCTAACTACAACACAAAATAGCAGCTCATTTCCTCAAATATTCAGGAGTGTAACTTTGGATTGTACATTTGGGATTTGGGGTATATGTCTTCACTCATTTTTCAAAATATTATTATTTTGGGTTGTTGTTTTGGCTAAATTGTTAGGGGTTTATAATCCTAATCTCCCAGTAATTTATGCCAATGCATATGTCACACCACCCTTTCCCAAAGATATAAGGACAAGCAACCATCAATCAGAGGATTGGACAGGACATTTATACAGCGCCCTCAGAGCAGTTAGCAGTTAAGAGCAAGGCTCAAGGTCTCAGCAGAGGTAGATTAGGACAGAAGTGACCTCTCAGGCTACAGGTGCAGTCAGGTTAATACCCCCATTTAGGGGGTTTGAGCTCACAACAGAAACAGAGACCATCAGATCACTTAGCTTGTACCACCACGAGAGAATGTATTTTAGAACGCTGTCAGGTGGTCGGATAAAAGAGGCATATTTGCATTGGCTGAGCCCTGAGGTAGTGTTTGGAGAGGCTCCTCTCTGCTGGGTCAGACACTGCCCCAGTCTATAAATAAACAACAAACCTCCCAGCAAGCAGCCAACTCCGCCAAACAGCCCTCAGACTCAGACAGTTGAATTAGAGACCCACCCTCAGGATCTAAAGGAAAGCAGAAAGGGAGGGGGAGAAGAACAATGGCGAGGGAGAGACTGGTGACCTGTATCCCCTTGAGACAGAGCTAAATCGCAGAGCGTTAAGAGGTGATGCAGGGGGTTGCGGAGACATGCTGGCACTGTAAAAGCAGGTGAGAACAGGTCAGAGAACATGGCATTTTTCACCTGAATGAACAGCATAATGCAGGTCACTAAGAAGGTTGCCTATATATGACCAGGCAGGAATGCAAGTAATTTCTGATAAAATGTTACACATATGATCAAAAACGGTGAATTGTGACAAAAAATCACTCAAACACACCTTGTTTCATAATGTTTCATTCTGCTAGCTAAGAGAAATTTCTGCAAACTTTGTGATTCTAAGGGTCTGGGCGGCACGTTGGCGCAGGAATTAGCGCTGCTGCCTCACAGCAAGAAGGTCTGGGGTTCAATCCCCAGGTCAGGTGGAGTTCTGTGTGGAGTTGGTGTGCTTTCCCCATGTCTGCATAGGTTTTCTCCAGGTGCGTCAGGTTTCCTTCTACTATCCAAAAGGACAGTTAGGTTGATTGGTTCCCGTAAAGTTTGCCAGGTGTGACTGTGTGTGTATAGATTGTTGTGAGTTTCTCAGTGTGTCTTAGAATGTGAGTTGATAGCCGCAGGGCTTTCTGCTTCTGGGAGAATGTACACTGTGTGCAGAATCGTTGCCGATGCTCCCCAGTATGTCAGAGTGTTTGCTGTATCCAATTCTCCAGCATTATGGGTGTAAGAAAAGCGCTTTATACAGTAAACGTAAGGAGTAATAATATGTTCATTGATACTGCTACATCTTATAGGAGTCGCAATGATGGCAGAAATCAGCATTAGCTACTAGAAAGAAACAGTACTTGACTAGATTATGAAAACATGCTATTATTGCAGTAGACCATTTATCATATTACCCAGTTCTACATCATTCCAAACAACCAAAATTATATACACATATACAATTTCAATATGAGTCACGGCATTAATAATTAAATAAACCATTAATTCTCAGCAGTTACCTATTGCTAGATCATCAGCAAAAGCTGTTCATTTTTAAACATAATGAAAATGTCATTGATATACAACGTCCTGGATGGGCCTAAGTATCAAGTAAATATTCTTATAGAGCTTAGGGGCGGAGGTGGTTTGCTCCGAACATTCAAGTCTAATCATGTGCTTATGGCAGGTTGACAGGGATTCTCGACAATGAAATTTGAATAGGTATAATTACATAAACATGTCACGATGGCCATTTAATCCTGACACCGGGAAAACACGATGCACAGTACTGGTTTTCATCCAGATGGAGAAGGCCCAGCAGGGAGCAGAATAAAACATAAGAGATGTGACTAAGTAATAATCGCCCCCTGAGTGTGTGCTGAGCATCACAGGGATCTTTTAATTCAATCACGTTCACGTCCCAGCCCAGGTTATTGGAAGTGTCCTTGGAGTTTAGCGTTTGAGAGCTGAAGCCTGGTGAGGCGTCTCCTAACTGCATAATGATGGAAGCACACAGGCCAGCTCACTTAGCTTGTACCACAGAGATAATTTCCCATTATCATTTTCTGGCTCTCCACTAACAGAGTATCATACCTCACCACTTTCAAATTTGTATCAGTTTTGGATATCTCATGTATTGTCTGAGAACTTCCACCCAAACGAGTGTCAACGATGTACCTTATCTATTGCACGCTTAGGCAGAAGCCCTCACAATTTTTGGGCACAAGAAAAGAATTGGAGTCCTCAAGATAAAGATAGGTATCTCCTGAACAGAGGCTTGGCTTGAAGTCTGTGTGTGACAAAGCGCCTTGTGAACAGTCTGGATTTACATTAAGATATCTGAACACATTCGTATTCATGGAAAACAGGATGATAAAAGTCTCCATTCTTTTGGGGTAAGGGAGTCTGGGCCTTTGTCTGCTCAAGGAGGTTGACAGAAATGACAAAAATCAACTTTCAATCCACTGAACTAGACCAATGCACAAATCTCAATAAGACAATGTGAATTTCAGAACCAATTCAAAACAAAATCACAACAAGTATGAAAGAATTCTAAGATGCAAGTATCCTGGCATATCAGTAAATCTCTTTACAGCTCTTCATGGATTCCTTGAAGTATTTGCCATTCTCCCTCCTCCTCATCAAAACGCATCACTTTGATAAGACTGAACAACACATCGAGCAGACAGCTCTTTGAAAGCATCTGATTGAACATACCACAGGCAAATAAAGACTGACATAAGGGCCAAAACCCAATTAGCCTTTGAGGAGAAAGAAAGTATATTGAAGAGTGAAAACCATCCCAGTGTTTCAGGTTTTCACATGTTTCTGAGCAGATCTCAGCGCTTGAACGTGGATGAGTTTCCTTCTTCTTGATAGATGACAGGACCTGTCTGGGACAGGAGAGAGATGGACACACCCATCTGCCTCACATGACAAATAGCTTTTCCTTCCAGCCCTTTCCTTCCATCAGACACATCATCACCTTGTGTAGGGTTCGGGGTGAAGCTCCAACTCAGGATTCCAAGCAGAAAAAAGCGCCTTTCAAAACAAAATGACAGCTGCAAATCCACAGATCCACATAAATCTTTGAATATCCATCAGCGAGTGTAAACATCTCCTTTTGAAGACGCTTCTGTGGAAATAAAACAGGGAAAAGCAATATGTGCTCCAAATAGGAATCTGCTTACTCAAGTAAAGATTCCCTAAAACCACTTGGATCTAAGGAAACATACAATTTTCACAACATCTATACAACTACAGTATGTCAGTGATGATTGTCATAAGCTTTACACATAGAGGCAAATCAGTCAGGAATCCCACACCTTTCAGTTAAGAGTTTAACTTCACTCCACTGCAGTGATGAATCCATCTCTCTTCTCACACATATCATGCTGCTTTGACAGCCTTGCTGTGTCTGAGCGCAATATATAAAGCATATGCCATGATCGCTGTCTCCTGCTTCCCCACCTCCTCCGTCAGGCCTCCCAGGCACATTGCAACAGCTATTTCTGCATGCCATCTGTTCAGTCATTTGCCATAGACTGCAAGTGCCTGACAATGTGTCTCCTTTTCCAAGGCTGTTCCATGTTCTTCTGTTGAATTTAATTAGGCTCAAATACAAGAGACATGAGATGCACTGTAACAGTGTTAATGTGTGTGTAGGAATGGCTGTAAATGTCTTGTCCCCAAAGTTGTGGACGCCCCACTTTTAACTCTTTCTCTTGTACATCATGTCTTGTTATACCACTCACTTTTTCCTGACATTTTTAGTCGTATTGAGTAATACATATTTTACTTAAACCCAATAATCTGATCAAAGATTTAAAAAAAAGACATGTTGTGTATTGTATTTGTGTGTGAGTATATATTGGAGTTTGTGCATGGGTAGGGATAGGTTATTGGGGAGTTGTGAGGACCTGATTGTCCCCGCACCGTCTGGAAAACCTGGGAATTTGACGATTTTTGTGTGGCATTGTGTCATGTCTCCCCCAGGACAGTTGGCCCACGCCGGCCACTAGTGGCCGCTAGAGACCTTGTATATAGTTTCCTTTGGGTTCATGGTTCACGGTGTGTTCTGTCCATATATGGGCAGATGTGTTGGTTCCTCCCCTTGTGTCTAGTTGTCTGTGATTCATTGGTTGTCCCCCGTTTGTCTTGTGTCATGTCATAGTTAGGCCCCTATATAAGTTCTGTCTTTTGTTCTAGTCTCTGTCTGTGCACCCTCAGATATCCATGTCTTCACTGATCCTGCATTATAACCTTGAGTCTCTGTCTGTGCCCCTGTCTGTCGTCTGCTGTCTGCCGGAAGTCAAAGTTGTCTTTGTGATGTGCTCTGTGTTAGTGTCTGTTAGATCTTTAGGAAATAGTTTAGAAGTTAGCATAGCCGTTAGCATTAGCAATAGTGCGGTTAGCCTTAGCATAGTCACTTCCTGTTAACCTTTTCCCTTTAGCATTAGCGTTAGCATTAGCATAGCATAGGTAACTTTAGTGTTAATCACTCCCACTTGATCCTTCCCCTTGTAGTGTTAGCATTAGCATAGCGTTAGCATTAGCTGTTTAGCTTAGGGTTAGTATTAGGTTCTCTTAGGTTAGTATTAGGTTGTTGCCCCGTTCTGTTCCCGTCCTTCTCATCCCCTCGTTATAGTTCCAGTCCCCGTGGTCTTTCCAGTTCCTGTTCCCCATCCATTCCGTCCTTAGTCCCAGACTGTACCTGTACCTGTTCCTGTTCCCCGAGTTAGCCATAGAGTTTTGTGTAGTGAATGTGGTAGCCTGTCTCCGCGTCTTTGTCTTGTGTCCCTGTTCATCCAGTCTGATCCCTCCTAATCCCTTGCCTTGCATACATTGTAAATAAACTTATAATGCCACGAAAACCCTCCTGCAATCTGTGTCCGCTCCATACCTGCAACGTGACACATTGTGATGACATTTGTGTCAAGGTTCATAATTATTAATTTGTCACATACGTAGTCAAACAAGTACAACATTTAGTGAAATGCACCCTGTCTGTTACTTTTTTTTTTTTACCTTAAATTTAGCAAATTGTCATGGTGGTGTCCAGCCCAAAACAAGAGAGCACAAATCCTTCCTTCATTACACAGAAGTGTGGCACGTGGGATTAAACAAACTGAAAATTGTAGAGAGTGAGTGATTGATTAAAATGAAAGACTGACAGACACAACGAACACAAGACAAATAAACCATGAGAGGACAACCTCCATTGGTTACCTGGAGAAATGCCCAGTGATGGTAGGTGGGCACGATTACACAAATTTAAACATAAGAAATAAGGATTAATTTAAGAAACATGAATAGTTAAACATTAATGTAAAGAATATAGAAAAAAAAAAACGAAACGTTCCTAAAAACGAATAACATAAATACTACTATGTATGTTAAAATGCAGTGTGCCTTTCTGCTGCCTAATAAACACACAAGTACACTTGGTCATTAATGTAAAGTGGATGACAGACAGAGATGGACAGTAACTAAGTACATTTACTTGAGTACTGTACTTAAGTAGAGTTTTTGAGTATCTGTACTTCACTTGAGTAGTATTTTATTTGTAAAGTTTTGACTTCCACTTCACTACATTTTAAAGACAAATACTGTACTTTTTACTTCACTACATTTCTATCAAGGTTCTAATTACTCATTACTTTCAAATCTGTAGATAAAGTGGAGGTTATTCCCCCTTTTCTAAAAGGTGACTGGTTGTTTGGCAGGTGACAGTCTATCAGTAATCAGTAGGGTTACGTCACGCCTGTAGACTGGAACTATAAAACCAAGTTCAGACAGTTCTGCCATTTTCTGTCTTGATTAAAACATTGTTGCTGTTGGAAAGTCATGAAGCTAGCGGTGTAGAGCTGGGTTTTAAGCAAATTGGAATGTTGATTTTACATTGTGTGCTGCATTTACAGCTGTCCTCCTGATTAACATACACATATATGTGTGCACACACTGCCAGAGCTGGGTTAGAACACTACCAGGCTTTTTGTGGGGGTGTGTAGTCTTACTATTAATAAAATAAACTAGTGACTGGTTTTCTTTATCAGTTTAGGTTGTGTTTCATTCTGTAACATTCTACCAATTCCTTATTCTACAGCTTCTACAAGCTAGTCAGAGGCATTAGGTGTTGTAAGTGTTGTTGCAATAATGCAACAATGTGGTGAAATAAGATGTACTTTTAATACTGAAGTATTTTTTAAAACAAGTACTTCAGTACTTTAACTTAAGTAAAAATTTGACTGTACAACTTTCACTTGTATTGGAGTATCATTTGACTAGTGGTATCTGTACTTTCACTTAAGTAATGAAGTAATGAAGATGACAGCACAAATTCACGAGTCAGTCTGTGTTCTTAAGAACCGTTAAAAGTTGAGGTGGCACATCTTGGCTAAGAATCCTTAATGCCTGAGGATAGAACCTATGTGAATTCTGGCTCTGGAAAGATTTATAAAGTTTGTCTAACATTTAACTAATCAACAGAAAGAATCAAAAGATTTTGGTTACTGAGGTTAAGGCGAGTAATAGTGAAGTGTACTATTATTTACATCCAATGATTAAGGAAAATGAATGGAACTACCTCCCTAAGATAGAACAACATTGGAGTGTGTGTGTGTGGGTGGGTACACAACATTGGCCTGATGATGTAAGAGATGGTAAATGGCACTAGGAAGATGAATACTCTGAAACTGCCACAGTTCATGCACACTTGATGGATTGCAGCCTCTATGGAGACACTCAGTGATCCAGTCATGAGCCACAGATTTGTGGGAAGAATAGAGAGGCTAAGTAGTTTTACCAGCCTTAAGAAAACAAAATATGAGGAAGAGAAAGAGGGAACTGGAGTGAACTGTAAAATGGTTAAAAGACCTACAGCATGGCTTTCCATTTTAAAGAGAGGTAATGCGTGGGCATTTAGGAATTCAATTAGGGAGGTTTCTGCCCAGTGTAGGCTGAGGGTAATTACCTGTGAAGTGGAAGTGTAAAGCTTATGTTGCATCTTGGTGGAGGGTTTCATGCTCTGCTGAAACGGAAACTCAGCAGGTAAAAAGCAAGTCAGGGATTCTAAACCTAGAAACACACTGTGAAGCTGACACTTACCACACACATTACAACACACAAACACACACTCTCCCCCAGGTGGTGATGGACATGCTAAGAGGACATAAACCCCACATAAGGACCGGTATATTGGAAGACACAAAGAAAAACCAACAGAAAGATTTTCTAGACAGGGTGCAATTACTGTTTACTGGTGTGACTGATTGCACAGTAAAGGTGTGAGAAAAGAGACATGTAAACACACAGGTACTCTAGCTGTTTCAAGAATTTACTGTGGATCATGGTTACTTCAGTGTATTTTCTGTGAAACAAGGACTTAGCTGCAGAGAAGATTTTATTAACAAAGGCAGGCAGAGACAGAGACTTGGGAAGTAATATTTAATGGACAAGATTCAGAAAACTGGTATAACCAAGGAGATAACAGAGATCAAATAAAAATAAGAGCAAACGTTTGGCAAGATTTGTGGCCAATGAACACAGCAAACAAGACCAAACCAAGGAATATAGGTTTGCTAATGTACATAGTGAAGGCAATACTTCTTACTAAGTGAAATCAAATATACTCAGTCCATATATACTAGTAAAAATGGTAAATCATGTCTATGGTCAAGGAGGGGTTCACAGTGTCCCTTGTGTCATGGTGAGAAAGGCCATGTACCCAGACTATCACATGCAAGATTGTAGTTTCATTTTAATTAAATTTATAATAATGTTTATAAAGGGATCATAGAAAAATGATATTAAACTATATTTATTGGTCCTAACACTGTATGGCAGTATCCAGACCATCTCAGTGCTCAATGGTCTATCTGAATGTCATTTCATCTATCTTATTTTTAGATAGGTGCTAGGTGTAGTGCTATTGTTCAGTGCTATGGCCAGGTGTAGGCTGAGAGCAAACTGATGGTGCATTGCCATGGCAGAAACTGGAGATTGGAAGAGAACAGTACTGCAGCTGCAGGCCCGTCATGATTTACTGTGCTGTATACTGCATCACCATAGGCAGTGTGGAGGACATGTTTTATGGTCTCTTTCTCTCATCACCCATTTATGCATGCTCTCCTCTTTTTGCTCCCTTTCGGGCTCTCTTGCCCTTTTACCCCATTTGCCATCCGCTCTTATTGGTTTGACTATTCAATCTTGGCCTTCTCATTATCTCCCGTTATAGCAGTTATCATGGGAATTCTGCACTTTATGCACCTCAGCTATTATTTGCAGCTGTGCTTAAGTGAAGTCATCCACTGTGCCTGTAGTCTGCACTAGAACAAAGCAGCAATGGTTCATATTTCATTGTTGAATTTCATTCCTCTGTCTTTATTATATTCTTCACTATCTCCTTCATACTTAAAATAAAAATGGGCCATAGACCTGGGCATAATAAATAATATAATCTCATGGGCTACTTTTCTAACATACATACTCACAGACAGGAGCATGTGCACAGGAGTAAGACCTTACTGAGAGCAGAATGAAACACACCCTGCCCTCAAGATGGAGAAACAGGCACAAATGTAAATGAACAGTTGGTACAAGACGCCTATCTCCTGTTAAAATACCAGAATGAACAGTTACACTACATTGCAAAAAATGACCTTCCATGGTTTCAGTGCCCATTTAAGGGAACAATTTGACAATTTTTTAAAAAATTCAATCTGGCATATTGTTAAAAAGGATTTAAATGATTAAAATATTAATAAAATTATGCTACAATTTGGGCGGCGCGGTGGTGCAGTGGTTAATGCTGCTGCCTCATAGCGAGAAGGTCTTGGGTTCGATCCCCAGGTCGGCTGTAGGCCCTCCCTGTGTGGAGATTGAATCCCCTCCCTGTGTTCGCTTGGGCCTTCTCTGGGGTCTCCAGTTTATTCCCACAGTTGAAAGCATGCAATATAGGTTAATTAGTGACTCTAAATTGGCCCCATAAGGTGTGAGTGAGAGTGTTATTGTGTGTGCCCTGTGGTGTATTGGCGCTTATCCAGGGTTGGTCCCTGGGTACATTTGGAGCTCCTCTGCACAAAGATTGTCTGCAAAATGGAATTTGAGGTTCCAGTCTTTTGATTCTCATATGAGATGTAGTGTCTGAGGTTATGGTAGAAATCATGGGTGAATAGGCCATTAAAGAGCCTTTAGTGTGTATGTTTACATCATGTCGTCTTTTGATTCCAGCTAGGGAACCTGACATGTTCAGGGTGCAATCCATGTGACTACACTGACATTAGAGCCCACAGATCTGTGAAATTTACTCTGTTCCCTCATAGAATAAGGGAACTTTGTGAGGCAATAATTATGAATTTGAGGAGCTTTACTCCAACACTGCCACCACAGATCATGGTGTTTAAAAAATATCTGATATTTATTGCTATTACATCTTAATTTATGAATACACAGTTACTCTACTAAACAAACTAACATGAATAAGCACTTGATGGCATTCTACTCTCAGGTCAAGCAGGACATAAATATGGACATTGCCATTTAAAGAGTCTCTATGCAGCAAAAATTGAAAATCACTGTAGTTTCCTCAGTGGCCCCTAAAAGTAGAATTGGCTCTCACATTTCTACAGAGGCCCATCAATTTACAGCAAATGAGAAAGAACAATGGCTGCCCAGTTCATCAGACATAAATCTTCCATGCATGAGGCAGCTGGCTGTTCGTTTATTATGCAGGGTTATCTGCTCATCTGGATAACAGTGCTTTGTTGTCAAGAGGCCAAACCAGCTCAAATAATCCATGGCTTTGTTATTCCCTGTGTTCTAACGAGTTGGGTTGTTGCCTGCTTGCTAATTAACATGTAATTCATCAGAGCAAAAGCTGGTGTCTCACACTGGGACCAGAACATGTAGGTTCTAGAAACCTTGTGTTCCTGCAGTGTTTATATTCTGAGGAAAAAACTGTTTGTGTGACCTAACAGAAGTGAAACACCAGCTCCTAAATTTAATTCTGTTACAGCCCTCTCACATTTGCTAGAGGCAATGCACTCCAGCAACAGGACGTCATTCCACTCAGGGTTCTGTTTTCTAGCATCTTGGCGGGTAAACACTCACTAAGAAGATGACTGCTGGTTACGTGAGCTTGAGTTAACACTAAAAAAATTTAGCAGACTCATAAGTTTCACAGAAAAACTGAGAAATGCAAACAGCATGCACGGGCCAAGCATACGTTCAATTTAGGCCACTGAACTCTCAGCAGTTTCCATATTTGACTGTTCTGGTGATTTTCTACACAAGTAGCACTGTTCAGTCTTCACAGCCAGCAGTGAAGAAATCATTCCACAGTAGAAGTGTCACAAAGGGAAGACTAAACAGACGCTGGAGAAAGAGGAGAAAGAGGTGGTGAGGTTTACAGAGAGAGGCAGATGAAGCTGCCAGATGAATTGTGTGCGCACAAAGAACAAACAGTCCAACAACTTAAATGAGGACTCAGAAAAGAGGAAGAAGGACAGGACAAATTCAAAAACAGAAAGTTTATGCTAAGGAAATTGCATCTGCTGTAGCTATTCATTTTGGGTAGTGATGGACTCATGAGACAGGCAAGTCATAGAGATATTAAGTCTGCATCCTGTTTACACTTTTTCATGGCATAACAATTGTGAAATGACAATAATGATCTTGTTTCAGAATGTCAAAAAAGTAAAAAAATGTTGCTAATGAACTGAAGTTAAAAAGCCTAACTTGACATCATGCAAATGACATTGCGCTAACAGGCCTCAACCAGATTTCATTAAGAATTGCACCATTAGTGGTTGTGGATGGATGATTTGTGTATTGCTTTCAGGCCCCTTTGCACCTGCTGTTCAGTAATTTGGAGACAGAACAGCCAAGGAAACAAAATAAAGATCATCTTGATCTGGACAGTTATATCCCGCTGATATGTGTTTAGAGGCTATGCAGTTTCATTTTGATTAAATTCTGTCAGTTAGAATATCGATCCTACTGTGCAGGTTTAGACAAAGGCCATTCCATGTCTGAGCTCACCAAGTACAGAAGCATCTGTGACTGAGAAGAAGTCAGAGTGGAAGGAACACCAAGTTCTCTTCCACTCTTAGGTCATGAAAGATTCTGAAAAATAAATATCACTGCACAGCAGGTAGGATGGGATGGGATAGTCACAGGAAACAATAAAGTCAAAGTAACAGCAATGGAAAATAGACCATTTTTTCACAGAAACTAATGATTTCATGTTGTTCTGACCCAGTCTCTAGTCCTGTAGCCAAACAGGTGGTCATAAGCAAAGCAAATGCAGCTAACGGGTAAGCAGAGCATATTCATGGCACTGATTAAATGCAATGATCAAAGTCACAGAGCAATACTGAAACCAGATGGCAGTGGCAAGAAAGTGCGAACAGGTGCAAATGGTGGTGCATAAACTGACAATCCAGAAAATCCTCTAGTCTGATGTTTAGAGGTCAGCACACTTTAAGCGACAGGTACGCTGTACACTCCCATTCCTCCTCCTCCCACAAATATGACTATCAGTACCTTTATTTATTTATTCATTAGTTTTGTTTCAGATAAGCCCTAAGGCAGAGCATCACAGCACCAACACAGCATGGGGACAGTCAGGAGCAATCACAGGCTGCTAGAAAAGCCACTGCAGAAACAAAAGCAATTCACTTGTTAACTCTACAGCGCCTCTGCAGGACACACAGCAAAAAAGCTATTCAGAGCACAGAAATCAGTCAACCCAAGCACTGCTCCCCGGGTGCTGCCAAAGCTGCCCACTGCACCTTCACGGATGGGTCAAATGCAGAGGTCACATTTCATTGTGCTGTGCTGTACTGTGGTGTGTTCACAATAACAAATAATCACTCACTAAAAATAGTTTTGACAATTAAGCGCTGGGAAAGTTCTTACTGAAAAAAGATGGCACATTTCTTAACAGAGCAAACCATGGTTTTCTGTATCTTTTTGAAATTTGTCAAACAGCAAAAATGTAGATTTGAGAATCTGAAAATATTTCATATCAAATATTTATAGTGAACAAAACCAAACGTTCGCTGGATATACTTACATAAAAAACACATTTTCTTTCATACACTTACAAAAACAAACTCCTTGCAGAATTCTCAACAATGACCTTGCCAATGCTATCTTTAAAATATGAAAACATGAAGGCGTCCGTGGAGGAGTAAGACCTTACATGCCTGTTTCAGAGTGATAATAATTCACTGCTTGTTGTGCAGTTTTGGGAATTTGATCATAAACCACTAGGGCCCAGCGAGAAAGAGACTGAAAATATAAATACATATAATTCTCCAACACATGGTGTAGTGCTGTTTTCTTGTTCTCAGAGGATCTTGTCTGGAGCCAAGTTTTGTTAAAATGTTATATTTAAATCCACACAAATAAATAAAATCAGAAGTGAACAGCAGCTAATCTTGCTCAAGAAAGACCCCTACAAGTAAAACTCTTTGCCTGTGTTTATTTACTTAAACGATTAAGTGGGCATACTTATTATCATAACAAGTCTGGCAGTGTTCTGTAAGTGTGTAAAATGAAGATTACACAGACCTGCAGCAAAGTGTAATTTATCATGACAAGATATGTTAACCAAAGCCTGGGTGGAGATCTTCTATAGGGAGCATTTCTGTTACTTAGGAAAGTGGAAGGAAAAATCATACAAAAGTTATTGCACATAAGGAGACCATTGGAAAAAAAAATAGGTAAAACACTATTACATTTGTCTGAAAAAGAAAGAAAAAGTTGTTGTCTGGAGCTCATTGGCAGCCTGATGACAGCTTAAATTTAAGTCAACTGAAACATGAGCCAGAGCTGGGCACCTCTTCACCACCTTGGACTGGCTCATTCCTCACATAAATCATTCTAGATTTTTATTTTGGAAGGCAATGTCTGACACTGGCAATATTATTTATTCTTATTGATAGTAATAACCTCATAGTCCATCATGGAATGCAGACGAATCTTAGTAAGACTAGACAGATAAAAGCTGCATGAACCTGTCAAATCAGAAAGTAACACATTTCAGTCACAATCTGTAAAAAGAATCAACCATTTCTATTCTGAGAAGCTCATCAAATCTTTATCAACAAGTAGTCAACACATTGCACAGAATCACTATCACTAAGACAAGACTATTAGACAAAGCTAAAGAAATAAACATAAAGAAGGGAGAAATCACAAAGCAGATCTCTGATCAATTTCTCCTAATGAAATATAGTCAATGATGGAATCATTGATATAGTGCCATATGTTTTCAGGCATCTTCTCCTACTGGCAGTCAGATCTCCTCAGAATGGCCCACATGCTGGCACAAAAAAAAACAGTTTTCAAGTCTACTCTGATGTAAAAAATATTTTATCTTTAACTTTAAGAGCCAACTTTTGCATATTTGAAAGATCGTTTGAAAGACAGAGGGTGGTTTCATGAAAGACAGTGCATGAAGTATAATAAAGAGAGATAGCTTCAATGTGCCACTCATGCATGAGGCAGACTGAGCTTGGCAGATTGTCTTCTACAACCTGGAGACAAGGCTATAGTATACACATACTGTATAAAAACTCCAAAGGATGAACAAATATAGTTACACTTCATTTTGTATGTTAGACAAATTTTAGTTACTTAGTAGTTATTTAATTTTACAGCAGACTTTTAACGTCTGTATATGGTTAGGTTTAGTGTAAGGGGAGTTTATTTTATGGTTAAGGTTAGATTTTGGGTCTAGAACAGTGTTGAGAGTGATTTAAACTTGTCATTTGGAATGTATTAAAGTCAAACCTTTTCATATGACTGAACCATATGTATATTAATAATTTTGACACTGTTCATTGAAGGTCTGCTTATATATACAAGCAATTGAATATCACATAAAAGTTAAAAGGTGATGTCTAGGCACATACAGGTCACTGAGAATTGGCCTCATTCATCAATGTGTGCTTAAGTGGTTTTCTTAAAATTTGTTCTTAACTACACTGTATCAATTAATACAACCGTAGAATTGAAGAAAACCCAATAAGATAATGTTTTGCACAGGCATACAATAACATTTGTTTAAGAGTGCTCTTCACTATATGAAGATTCTGCTCTTACCTATGAAGAAATCTCAAATAAGACAATACTGGTGAATCTTTGTGAAACCTGCGTAAGAACAATTTTTGATTGGTGAATGAGGACCAATGTATGAATGCCTAAAACTGTCCTATAGCTTAAAGTTTTGTTTGCAAACAGTGACATGAACCATTGGTATTATTCTGAGAGTCAGCTAATATGTTCTCATGCTAATGAAGTCATCCAAATAAAATGTTACTGTGCAAAAATGATGGAAAGCTGAAACTGAATTGAGCATCTCCCATCTACATTGTGAAGCTCCCTCTGCTTGCATAGAAGGCCAGAGCGGATCGATACTTCAGTGTCTTCATGACTTTGTAAAATGAAGTGTCATGACTCTGGTGGTCTATTCTTGGAGCTGTGATGGGATTGCTTTTGTAATTAGCAATGCCCGAGTCCTTGACTGGCCCTTCTGGGCGTTCAGGGTGAGCGGATCCCCACTGGTTGAAGGACGATGCTATTACCTTCACGCTGGGAGATGGTGCTTCTGTTTCTCCCAAATGATAATCATAGTCCAGCAGCAAACAGCAGGCATCTCTTGTTTGGCTAATCAGCAAGCTCTGTCTTTCAAAAGAGTGCATCAGAATTCCCAGAAGCTCAAAGGGTGTATGATCGAATGAGAGGGACAAGACTTTCTGCTCACACCTCCAGAGGTGCTGCTCCTCTTCTCCATTATCCTGATTGATGGTCTGCAAACGAATACTCGGTCCCCCCCTCTTCTGTTGTGTGCTAAAGAGATTAAAAACAATAAATTTGTGGATACCCTCCGCAAGGTCAGTACATATTAATCTTCTGCTCTCAGTGATAGCCTTCTTCATGAAATCTAAGAATTGCTTTTTTTTTCTATATTCATTTAAATAACGGTTTGTATATCAATTAACATAAAACGCTTTGAACACTTTGTGCATGTATATTTCTGGGACAGTATGCAGTCCTTGAGCATTGAATTGCTAATTGCTTAGCAGAAATTCAAGGTACAGTGAACATGTTTTATTTCATGCCTCCAGAGGTACAAGCTGTGAGAGAAGGGCACAGTACAAATTGCCAACTTAAAATCAAAGCTTTTTCCAACTTCTTTGAACAAGAAAAATTTCCAAAATACAAATCCTCAGTTAAATTAAACAGCAGAATACTGTCAAACTGTCTGTCACAATCCATATCTATTTTCATTCTCTTTTCCTGGAGCATCCAAATATCCTCTGACAAATGGCTGACAATAACAGAATGTATTAATCAAGTCTGATCTGATAGAAATCAAATCTAGCTGAGAAACATCTACCGATCTGAGGATATGAATAAATAATAAAACTATCTCTAACAAAATATACATCTTGTATAAGATATAGAGTGCTGTGAAAAAGTATTTGCCCCCTTTCCTGATTTCTTATTTTTTTGTATGATTGTCACACTTGAATGTTTCAGATTATCAAACAAATTTAAATATTAGACAAAGATAACCCAAGTAAACACAAAATGCGGTTTTTAAGTGATGATTTTGTTTATGAAGGGAAAAAAACTATCCAGAATGGCCCTATGTGAAAAAGTGATTGCCCCCTAACCCTAATAATTGGTTGTGCCACCCTTAGCAGCAACAACTGCAATTAAGAGTTTACGATAACTGGCAATGTGTCTTTCACATCGCTGTGGAGGGATTTTGGCCCACTCTTCTTTGCAGAATTGTTTTAATTCAGCCATGAACCGCCATTTAAGGTCATGCCACAGCATCTCAATTGGACTTAGGTCCAGACTTTGACTAGGCCACTCCACAACCTTCATTTAGTTTTTTTAAGCCATTCAGAGGTGGACTTGCTAGTGGGTTTTGGAACATTGTCCTGCTGCAGAACTCAAGTGCGCTTCAGCTTGAGGTCATGAACCGATGGCCACACATTCTCCGTCCGAATTTTTTGGTAGAGAGCAGAATTCATGGTTCCGTCAATCACAGCAAGTCTTCCAGGTCCTGAAGCAGCAAAGCAGCCCCAGACCATCACACTACCACCACCATGTTTGACTGTTGGCATGATGTTCTTTTTCTGAAATGCTGTGTTACTTTTACACCAGATGTAACAGGATGCACACCTTCCAAAAAGTTCAACTTTTGTTTTGTCAGTCCACAGAATATTGTCCCAAAAGACATAGGGATCATCAAGGTGTTTTTTTGGCAAAAGTAAGACAAGCCTTTATGTTCTTTTTGGTCAGCAGTGGTTTTCGCCTTGGAACTTGGAACAGTTTTTAGATGTTGTTCTGGGTTCTTTTGTGACCTCTTGGATGAGTCGTTGCTGCGCTCTTGGGGTCATTTTTGTAGGCCAGTCACTCCTAGGAAGGTTCACCACTGTTCCATGTTTTCTCCATTTGTGAATAATGGTCCTTACCGTGGTTCACTGGAGTCCCAAAGCTTTAGAAATAGCTTTGTAACCTTTTCCAGAACGATAGATGTCAATTACTTTGTTTCTTGTCTTCCTTTTTTGGGATCTTTTGGGCTACTTTTTAAGTGATCTCTTGATTGAACAGGTCTGGCAGTAATCAGGCCTGGTGTGGCTGGTGAAATTGCATTCAGATTTCCAAAAAATGTAATTAACCGCCGTTACTTTATGGTTTTACAAGGGGGGCAATTACTTTTTCACATAGGGCCATGTAGGTTTGGGTAGTTTTTTTCCGTAATAAATAAAATCATCACTTAAAAACTGCATTTTGTGTTTACTTGGGTTATCTTTGTCTAATATTTTAATTTGTTTGATAATCTGAAACATTTAAGTGTGACAAACATGCAAAAAAAATAAGAAATCAGGAAGGGGGCAAATACTTTTTCACAGCACTGTATAAGATAATATATAACAGTTTCAATAAGATGTTGATGTAATTATAAGAATATGAGTTGATATGGATTGAAGTGCCTGAGAAATGCTGTAAATATCAATTGTAAAAATGTAAAATGTATTTACACATGTAAAAAGTGAAATTGTGAATTGATGAACTGAACTGTGAACTGATATATGCTAAATAAGACATAAAGGATGCAGATTAACAGCCACTTTTACTTTACAGTGGACTGGAATTCCTGTTACAGGCTGTTTTGACTAGACACTGTCAACTAATACACCAGAGACAAGACAAAACTATTGTTACAAAAGATTATCAGCCAAGGCTTCCAGTGAACTGTTTAGGAGATATTTTAAACCAAAGGTGCTACAAACGTTCCTTACATAAATTACTGAACATAAAAGACCTGACTCATTGGACTTCAGTAACACTGTTACATATTTTTACAAAAATATTTCTAATGTATTCTCTTAAATGTGAATATCACTGCTAAAATGGAGACCTGATGATGAGATCCAGTACATAATGTCTGCATTGCATTCAGTCAGAGCACATTTCACAGCTTTACACTGACAGTTTGGGTCCTTGTGCCAGGCACATGATTGCTTGCCCTAAACTTTATTCCTCCTGTAGTGCCAAACAATGAGAAACTGTGTATGATGGGCATGTCTGCCTTTGCCAAGTTCTTTTCAAGACTCATGAGTGAAAGATCAAGTGATACATCCTTCACACATCCTGCTGCATAAGCGTACGTAGAGTATTTTGACTGTTAGGGCAGCTACACCTTAAAGTCTGAGGTTTTAAAGTCTTTTGTCTGCGTGACGTCCATGATTAAACTGACTTACATCAAATCTGTCTCGCACTGAGAGCATTTCATGAGGTGTTTTTAATTCTGAACTACACTGCATGGTGTCTTGAAACAAGAATATCCTGTTGATGCTGATATCTGGCAGTGAGTCAGTCTTCCCTGTAATGGAAAATGTGTATTGGAATGAGTTGGTAGGCATCAGACCCTAATAAAGCTGCCCAGCAGTAGGTTTAGGGTTTGTATCCGTTTGCAGTATTCTGTGAATTTCAGCCTGAAGAAAAAACGAGACATGGGGTAGAAGAGATGGTTACTATCAAGTACAAGGTATGTCAGAGGAGCATCTAACATCAATTGCTTGCTCATTACAGAGCCAAATGCAAACATTATTACCAGATTGCTATGAAATTGGCTTCTGCCTGCAAATGTTCATGAACAAAACCAATTTTCCCCATTAACTTAATGTTCATCAGGAGCGTTTGTTAACAGAAGCATAGGCCCGCTGTAAAACACATTTAGCCAGAACAGCAAATGTAAAATTAAATACTTCAGTCAAACTAAACAAGGCATGTTGAGGGGCTCACATCTGGAACATGTGGGTTGTTTTGTGACTTCATCAAGCTCTAATAGATGAAACTAATCTGATCAGTGCTAGCTAAATATCAAGTACAACTTTACTTTTCAATCTTTGATTCTTCACTCATTCACTGATTTCTGAATCTTTTCCAGAGTTTGGAAGTTTTAGTAAAACACTCCAGAATGACAATCTGTTTGTTACATGGAACATTCCAAAACATGCATTTTGTCCAAAAAGAGCCACAGGGAATGACTGAAGTATTGGGATTCCACAATAACCACCAAATGATGTATTTATGGACTGTTCTGCTAAATGGACTAAAGTATATCAAAAGCAATCAAAAGCAATCTGCCTGCTGTAATGACTTCATGCCAGGCTCCACCACAAAAGTGCTTCCATCAGTGATCTTGGTTTTAAACAATTTTCCATATATACTTTTCCATCCCAAAGATGAAGAAGTGAGCGAAAAAAGTCATTTTTCAAAATGTCAGAGGTAGGCAGGGACAGACAGCAAACAAGGTATCACTGAAAAATTTAATATATAAAGGCAAGAACAGTAACTAAATAATGGAGTTAAGACATTTTAGACCATTTTAACTCTCTTCGGCATCAGACAGCAGTGCAGAAAGTGAGGAGGAATGTGATTTTATTTTTGTGTTAGATATTCTGATCACAGTTGGAAAGTAGCACAAAATGGGTTAATGTCTGTGAAACTCACCAAATTGGCCAGTCATACCACAAAATCCACCCACAGAAATGTCCTAAAAACAACAACATTCCTAGGAATACAGCCTGTTACAGATAAGTTCAGTGACTGATCATTATTACATGTCAACTCTTCATTGCAAACCTTTTAGAAAGCAGCCTGACTGAGAACGGGTGCTGGTGAGTTTCCTAAACTAATATGAAATCCTGAAGCCAATAATAATCTTCTTATGCATCTTGGACAGGGTTTGGGGAAATCTGTTGTTTATTTGGGGCTTTGGCATGAGCCAGCATCCCCTTTAAAACCATATCATTATCATCCCTCAGAATGAGGCCGTTTCTATTCCAACGCTTCCCTTCAGGCAGAGCTGGAGGCCACAGACTGTCTATAATGGAGTGCCTTTAATCACCCTATATTGGTGGATCACAGAGATGAATTGAACCCACACTGTAGTTAAATGTTGTTTTGGAAAAAAATTCATTCATGGTATCAGTTAGCTCCCACAAAGAGGCGGTGGCTCTGTGTGTTTAACAATGAAATGAAAACATTCTCAAGCATGATGAGTACAGAGGTCAGTGGCAGTAAATATTTGTGACTTTTAACTTTGCATTTGATTTACAGCATCAAGCATATGATCTTATTTTAATATTTACATGACAATCTCTCTGAAGCAACTTGGTCCCTCCTTGAAGTCGAAAGTCCAATTTTTTAGTTACCTCCACAATTGGTCAATGCCACCACCCAAAGGTCTGCATAAACAGATCTAAGATCTATTTTTTCACATATAGAATTCTTCAAAAAAAGACTAATGTGTAATAATATCAAATCATGAGCACAATAATGCTTCTGCTGCCCATAAAAAACTTCAATTATTAGGGCAATCGTTGAAATCCATAACAGATTTGAATCCTCTTTGCATTTCCTCTTTCTGGTGTTGCCATAGCAAATTCCATTGTTTTTTTTCCAACCTGCAATTGGTGCAGTAGCTGCAAATGAATATAAATGGTCATAATGAGGATCTAAATTCAGCAAGGGTTCTGCTGCCAGATAACAAGCAGTCAGATATAGACCTGTTTTTAGACAATCTAAATGCAGCGTATAAAAATTAACTCGGCTGATTCTTTTTACCCTGTGAGTTACATAAGAGAAAGGCAATTCTTATAAAAATAGCCTGCTTTCACCCACGCTTTCCTCCCACAAAGTGCTAAGGACGATGAGAACCTATTCATTCCAGCCCTGACACAAGTTTGCCACCTGCACTCCCAACCGCAAGTCACTGGTTATGTGAAATGATGAATTGCGGTCATTAAATCTCTTTAGCTCGCAAGGTTTATGCCGGAGTCACCCTCTAACTAATTACATATACAGTGCCTACTCTATGCCTGGACACTCTCCCACACCGCAGAAGTCAGTTTTGCATTCTCTTCATTTGGACCTGCATTTTGTCATGTTTAGGGGTGAACGGTGCCGACCTGTCTGCCTGAGCAAGCGGAAGCAGCATATCCTGGGGATGTGTTTGATCGGCCGCGGCTTTCCAAGAGTACCGGGGAGGGCAGGCATGAAGGTGAAATAGGTTGAGGGGTGTTTCTGAAACACAGCAGGTGTTTCACGCTAGACAGCACAACACAGTGGAGTAAAGACTCACTCTGCAGCTTCACTTTAAGGCGGTGAAATTCCCGGTACGAGGGAGACTTGTGCTTCCAGGGTCATGTGGTGATGACCCATGGAGAGAGAGGACCAAGGTAGGACACCAGCTGACCCTGCCATCTGTCTTCCAAGCAGACCATGCAGGCAGGGCAGGTGCCACCAGAGAGCTGGACAAGGCCCAACCATGATGAACTGGCATGGAAAACAAACAAAGCAGGCCAGTTGGAGCAGTGGCTTTTGGGCTTTGCAGGGACAACATTTGCTCTGCTAAGAAAGTGTATAATAAGGGGTCAATAGTGAAAGGTCAAAATGAGAAAACTAAAGTGACACTCAATATTTTACCAGTAAATAATGTATAATAATAATCATCATCATCATCACTGTCATCATCATTATCATCATCATCATAATAATATGTTGATTAACTGTAATAATTAATATTTACTTTATGACAAATATATACTTTATAACTGACATTATAATTAATATCTGAATAACACAGTAACATAATATAAAACAATAGCATTTTTATATTTCATACACATTTATTTATTTAATAATAATAATAATAATTATTATTATTATTATTAGTAGTAGTAGTAGTAGTAGTAGTCAGTGTTGGGGAGTAACGGAATACATGTACTGGCGTTACGTATTTAGAATACAAAATATGAGTAAATATGAATATGTATTCCGTTACAGTTACCGTTTAAAAAGGTGATAATTAGAATACAGTTACTTTGTTGAAATAAATGGATTACACAGCGGTCTTTTCCTGTTTCGTATGTTAGGCTATCCCCTCTCTATCCCCTCTCTAATTTTGGTAATTCCACGCATTGCCGGAAACCCAAACAAAACACGCAATAAGAGGCTCTAATGTAAGCGTCCTGTTAATGTTGGTGGCATCAGTTACACAATGGACCCGGAGCCAGCACAACAGAGCCAGCAGTGCCCGGGCAGGAATGCATTTCTTACTTGCAAATTTCGTCTTTGCTCTGCTACAGTAAATATATTGTCTATTCAGGGAGATTTGGTCTTAACAGCCAATTGGTAGAGAAAAACAAACAAGAATTTGCAGGATGTGATTGCTACATTCATGTAGTTGCAGAAAGCATGACAATATATTAAGTAATCCAAAGTATTCAGAATACGTTACTCACATTGAGTAACTTAACGGAATACGTTACAAACTACATTTTGGGGCATGTATTCTGTAATCTGTAGTGGAATACATTTTAAAAGTAACCTTCCCAACACTGGTAGTAGTAATGTTATCAGTAAATTGTACAATAATAATAGTTATCATTATATATTAGATTTTTTTCTGTTTTGACAAATACATTTTATTTATTTATTTATTTATTTAATCATGTCCTTTTTATGCACACATTTTCCAACACCAAAAATTTTTATTACTTTCAGAATATGAATATTCATGACATTACTGTGATGGTCAGACTTCCAAAACCATCTACACAGCAGTTTTAAATCTCAGTCTAATCCCACAGGCCATTTCAGATGATGGGCAAACCATCAGACCAGTGCAACACTGAATCCTGACTCACCATCCGGTGCCAGCTTTCGTTACATCCGTAGATGAAATTGCTCAGCAATTAGAATGGGGAACCCATTCCAATTCATTCCTCATTTTTAATTACAGTCCAAGCTGCTTAGTGAAGACGCCTGGAGTGTTTTTAATCCCACACAGCTCTTCCCTTTGTTCGTCGCTTTATTTATCCGGCAAGATGTGTCTCTCCCTCTCCTTTTTTTTGGTCCACGGTCTTTTAATTGCCTGGAGCCGGTGTGTCATGAGCCACGGGTGCTTTGATTTATGGAGTGGGGTATGATAGTGCCCTTGGTTCAGGGAACACATCTGTGCAGGGGGAGGTGGGGCAGCAGGAGTCGGGCAGCATTACGAGGGCACAGAGCCGGAGTAACGCCACCATCACAGCTCGGCATCCTGGAAATGAGATTGCGGGAGGATGGATGTGTCAAAGTCACACTTGCAGCTCTGACATATGGCTCCCACTACATGCACCGCCTGTGTCAGAGCTGCTATAACAGTCTCTAAATATATGTGCTTCATATATGCAGCAGCTATTGGAGGTGTTAATTAGAGGTGTGAATCGTCACTGCTCTCGCGATTCGATTCGATTACGATTATCAGGTCAGCGAGTCGATTCGATTCGATTCGATATCTCGATGCATCGAGCCCATCATTTTTTATGCATTACTTCATATTGTTTTCAAATACAAATACAAGCAGTGAGATGTAAGCTCCCTTGTCTGTCCCCAATTCAACATAAACACAGACGTTAGATTTGGAAAAAGGTAAAGTAACCAAGGCCTTTGTAACTCCACCATAAATGTTACAATGGTATGTTACCATTTTGGCAGTTTACCTGTGTAGTATTCTGACACTTGTCTGCAAGCTGTTTAAGGATTACAACTAATATAATAAGTATGTCAACCTTACATACCATCAGAGGATCAACAAAGCACGAAACGTAATGGATGATTATGCAGATACTATTAAAGTTTAATTCTGGGCCATCAGTCTTGGGGTGTGTGTGTGTGTGTGTGTGTGTGTGTGTGTGTGTGTGTGTGTGTGTGTGTGTGTGTAATGATGGAGCTATAACGCCTGCTTCAGCATCCCAATGATGTGCCTCGCTGCAGTCTGTAACTGCATCTGTATTTATGTTGAATTGGGGACAGACAAGTGGGCAAGGGGAGCCATTGATTGCGTGCTTATTAAACGTGTAAGACCTAACTATTAAATTATAATTATAAGGTCGATAAACTATAACTTGCGTTTAACCTACCTGCCGCTGTTCCTCTTCCTCCGTCATCTTTGGTTTTTCTGTAAAAACTGTCTGTAGCGTGCAGTCAATCACAAAACCAGGAGCCATCGGCCAATAGGATTCGCAGACAGAAACTGCCAAAACCCCGCCCCCAAACTGCCAAAACCCGCCCCTTTCAAACCGCGCGCGTAGAAATCTCACTCGAGCAAAAAAGCCGCTCGTCGGTAATCTACTTTGCGCGCGAGGACATTTAACACATCGAGAGGAAAAAAGACATTCGAGAGAGGAAAAATACAGTTTGCGCGCAATATTATATTATTACGCGAAATTTACTCCCTCCGCCATTCTCGGCTGCCGCGCATGCGGTGAGTGCCCTCAGTGAGATGAGAGTTACTTCTACCCGGAGCAGCGCTGTACTCAGATCAGGCAGCCACAGTCACTACCGAAACTACTTTTTAACTAGAATTTTTATGCCGCCGCCAGAAAATCACCAAACAATGTCATTATGATATAATCGATTATGTCCTGCCACTGCATCGATGCAGAATCGTCCGCGTCTGTATCGCGATGCATCGATTTTAAGATTAATTTCAACACCCCTAGTGTTAATGTAGTTTCTATTCAGCAGTCTGAAACACACATTACCGGCAGTTCCACTGTGATTCCACTCTGAATGCATTGTAGACGTTCATTCCTTCTTGTGGATAAGGACATGTCAGGGATATTCACATGTATGCAGGAATACATTCACCTGTAAACCTATAAGTGCACTACATCAAATGAACAAAGCTGCTGTTATGTGCACAGAGAGGGGGAGAGAGGGAAGAACACATCCTGGAGCTATCACATCATTCATAGAAAGAAGGATAACAATAATTTATGAATAATGAAATGAAAAGGGTGCATATAACTTCAAATTCCAACACATCATTTATTCCCACATTCCCAATAAATATTGTAATGCACCTTATAAGTGCATCATAATACTTATTATATAACAAGATATTGTATAATGCAATTATGTAACCATATTATTCAACATTTAAGAATACTGTGCAAGTACAAGATCTGCTGACTTGGTGCTGTTAAAAATCCAAACTAATTTCTGCATTTATGAAACCCCCTGTGATCAATCACAGCTTAATGTGGGGTGTATTTCTGAAAAAAAAAAACAGAGCAAATAACAAAAGACCAATGTCAAGCCCTGGGCCCAGGGAAGGCTAAGCACTACTTTGATTTACTAAATGCAGGTCTACTTGAGGTGAATCCTCAATAGCACATAATTACGCAGCCAAATGATCATTGGTGGTAATTATCACAATTAACAGGCTTGGTCTAGCTCTGTGGGCTGGTGAGATAGAGACACATCTGCTACCCACAGACAAGCAGCAAGCATGTGATGGTCCAGGGCAGTGTGAGGGCAGCAAGGACAGAGCTCAGAGGCATGCCATGAAAAATAATAGAGTTATAAAGTAAATGAAGAAGGGGGAGAATGACAAGGACAAGTTCTGGAATAGATAATGAGTTCTCCAAGAACAAAAATATTTTTCACAAGTGACTGGGCACTATAAGCCAAAAGAAATGGCATATAAACTGAATCTCACAGTGAATATGTAGTAAGCATTTACATATAGACACATTTATATACAGTATATACAGTGTTGGGGAGTACATGTACCCATTCACGTTTCGTGTACATGTTACATATTCAGATTACAAATTATGGGTAACTGTATTCCATTACAGTTACAGTTTAAATAGACAGTAATCAGAATACAGTTACAATATTAAAAATAATGGATTGCATGACAGTATTTTTCTATTTTCCATGTTTATCCTCTCTCTAATAAATTTCGGCAATTCCATTCATTACCAGATGCCCTTCAGAACATGCAACCAAAGATTCTAATGCCAACGTCCATTTAACCTAAGTTCCCACAGTCACACAATGGAGGAGTCAGAGCTGGAGCCAGCAAAACAGAGTCAGGGCAGAAACACATTATGTTTTGTAAATTCAGACAACACTTCACATTAAAAGAAGAAAAAAGGGCAGAATATGAAGGGTTTGATTTCCACATTCATAAAGTTGTAAAAGGCAAGACAATGTGAAGCATATGAGTAACAAAGAATATGTTGCTCACACTGAGTAATCTAACGGAATACATTACAATTTACATCTATTTTGTATTCTATAGTGGAATCCATTTAAAAAGCAACCTTCCCAAGCGAGGAAACAAGTTCCCAAGTTCAGAAAAGTTTTCAAGTCCACACTTAAAAATAAAATCCAGACCTGAGTGCAGCATTACCTCAAAAATAGCACCATCTAAAATGTTGAAAAGAAAGCATGAAGATAAAAGAAGTAGTATTTGCACAAGGACTGTAATGGCCACTTCAAGAACCGTGGCAAGAAAATAATAATAGTATGAACAAGCTTGCAAACACAGTGGAACACAGTGTTGCAGGCATACAAGGTTCTGAAGAAAAAATGAAAGAACACTGAGGAGTGTGATTTGAGTGAAACGTAAAGGTATGTAATGTAACACATTTGTAAATTTATATGATTCACCCTGACGTGAAGTGCTAGAATATTCTAATTCTGACCTTAATATTGCATAGAAGGCAAAGGGCAACACTACCATCTAAAATAGAGACATATTTCACGTGAGCTTAATTTGAAAAGGTCGACTGTGACAGAGCCCACAATGTCATATCATTTCATTATGCAAACTCGAACTAGGATACTGGCAGCCCAGAGGTCGGACAACTTGGCTCTCAACCAAAGGGTCATGAGCTTAATGCTGGAAAATGACAAACGGTTAATTCCATTGCGCCCTTCAGCAAGTCAATTAACTTTTACCCCATAATTGCCGAAGAAAACTGACATGCAAAGTATTTTTACACAATAAATGAAAACACTGGATTTTGTACAGAAATTACCTAATGCGGAGTCACATTTTCCTTTACAACAGAGACCATTTGTAAACACAAGTGGTGAGATTTTTTTTCCACTTTCATGACAGCGCTCCTGGAATCAGACTGGCAACATGCACCGACCAAAGCACGCAACAATAAATCCTCTACATGACGAACAAGACAGCAGAGGATGATGTACGCAATGGTTAAATTCCTCTGCATGGATGAGACTGGCCTTAGTCTTGGCCAGGAGCTTTGGTGCAGCCAGTACACTCAGCCTATGTCTCAGCCTTTCCATAGCCCCTGTGGATTTGTGGGAAAGACCTTAATAAATGAGATCGTCTGATTTCCCTTTCACTCATCTCCTGACCTTTCCATTCTTGACAGAACTTATGTGTCTAGACAAAAGGCACCGGATTTCCCTGTGAGATATCAGCAGGCCTCTCTGCCTTCCCTATTCACAGGGCTAGGGAATTAAATTGGCGGATCGAATTTGGACTCTCTACTTCTTCCATCTAAGAGCAAGTAATTACTGATTCTGACAGACATAATATTACTGTCCCACTGAAGCGATACAGCTTAGCCAGGCTTGGATTTTAGCATTTCTTCTGGAAGAGTCACCAAAACATATTTTGGATCTGGCATTTCAAACATTAAAGAAGGGTCAATTAGGGTTAAGGGAGGGACGTAAGACTTTTGAAGTAGTCTGGTCTCAATTATCTTACAAAACATTTAATGCCTAAATGGCTTTGTGGATTAAAAGAATAAAGAATCAACATGAATCATGTGATATATTCTTGAGATTACAATTTTTGAAAAGTTGCATTGCATTAAAGTGATAAGAAAATATCACCGAAAAACAAAACAAAAAAAACACTTAACATCTTTCTATTAATACAGTTATTCATGAGTTGGTCAAATAGCAATAGTAAATAAACCGCTGACTGATATGTCTTCACCTAAGACACTTCAAACCATAATTACTTTGAACTAATACAACATTGTTAACATGTGATGTAATTCAGTGCATAGTTTGTTCAGAGGACATGAAAATTGGAATCTCTATAAGGTTACAATTAATATAAAGTTTAATTATATAATACTCAGCCAATATCCATAATAGGATTATATTTTGCATTACAGTTTTGGGAAGGTGCTTTCAGTTTAATAGCTACACAATCAAAACAAAAAAGAGAAATGAACCGCTGGTCAGTAAATTCAAAAGAAAATTGCTAGGGAAGGAAATGAACTTATAACAAGGATCATATAGTCAAGTCGGACTTCCAGACACCAGCAAGTTTTGTTATTCAGAGCCTGTCAGCAGAGACTGAATAGAAACATCTCTCTTTCCACAGGCTAATAAACAATGAAAGTCGTCCTATAGGATCTTCACAGAATTCTTATCCCACTCTCGCATGTCTTTTTATTAGGCCTAAACTGCAGAAGCAGACAGAATGCTTGTGCAATAAGCAAAATGAGGTATTATTAGGTAAAATAAAAACAAAAAGAGCAAAAGAAAACCACCAAAATGTACAGCTCACAGAGTGTTAGCCTTACAGAGAATTAAGAAATGTCACGACAACATAATCCATCTGATGCATTGCTCTCCTACCTTTTACCCTAATTAGGTGACTACTTCTTACTTCAAATACTAGTAGAGTTGTTTTCCCTATAATAGAACATAATAGAATAGAATATGAGTATTATAGATTATAGATCATTTTCTATTAGAGCATAACAGAACATGAATAGATCTTCAGAAATTTCACAGTAAGATTGTGTATGACTCTATGGAAATACTCAAGGAAGAAATAAGTCTAAGTTTGTGAGGATTTAAAAAGGGTGCTCCTGGACTTGCCCAGAGTCTAGAGTTAACCACATTTTTCTTCACATTTTCAGCCTAATTATGCCTGCAAGATGGGATGACATTGAACCTAAATCATTAACATTCAGTAGCATTGCCAACATTCCTCCTGCATTATGGCAGTGCTGGCTGACATAGCAGTGGATGCTAATCGTTTACCAGCCCTGGAACCCCTAACCCAACATGCCCTTTAAGGTGGCTCAGGGTGCAATAGTGTTTCCTGAAGAATTTCTGACAGTAAAAGTGACTTCTTAATCTTGGTGTCAATGTCATCAGCATTTGTCTTAGCTTGTTAAATGAGGACCCTGGTGTTTTATGCATCTGCAATCTGTTTGAAGATTGTTGGTGGCTAAAACATGCTCAAACACACACTGAGATATATAGTTACTCAGGGTAAGTGACCAACTTTAAAACTAAAGTTTTAATGACTACTAAAATAGAGGTATTCACCTTAACGTTCTTCAATGGTGAAAGTCCAGGACAATTCAAAGCTATTAAAGAGGTTATTCACTGAGATTGGTTGACATTTAGCTGAGGAATGGTACAATATGAAGTTATTTCTTACTTACTCCCAAGAAAAATCTATTAACCTAGAGTCCATGAGAATTCAAAGCTATTAAAGAGGTTGTGGCATGCTATGGACTACATGCCAGAGTGTATCTAAATGAAACGATCACAAAAAGCCAATGCTGTTGCCTAATGCAAAATGCATAGTAGCTACATGATAGCACATATTGTATATTAGTGAATATCAGAGTAATCCAATGTATCCATATTTAAGAGTTTAAAGAAATGTAAGATGACAAATGAATTAACAAATATGCATTGGTGCTCATCAATATACTGGGTCAAAGTGTAGAGGCTGGACAACAGCCTCTGGCTCTTTGCTCTCCATATACAACTTTAAGGTATTGCAATGAACAGCCAATATTGCTATCTATATTGCTCAGACTAATAATTTAATCTCACTGGAAGAAAATGAATACTTTTTTCTTACAGTTTCCCAGAATTGAAAAAGTTTTACATCAGCAAGGGTTTAAATTTATCTGCAATGCCTGGGGATTGGTGATGGACCAGCTACGTCTCATGAGAGGGATGAACATTTTTATTTAAGATGTCAGAAAGCTTTCCAATTAGTTGCAAAGTTGGAAGGCCAGACCATGCCTAATGCCTACTTTTTTATGTAATTTTCAGTCAAGCTGGGGTAGTCCTGACTTTAACCTTACAGACTTGCTTAAATTACTAAACTAACTTAATTGCTTCTCACTTTTATTCAGCTGTTCTATCTGTCACAATTTCACTATGAGACTTCAAAGAAGTGGGTGGCACTGTGGCACAGTAGTTAGCACTGTCACCTCACAGCAAGAGGTTCCTGGGTTTCATCCCTGCGTCGGCTGTGGGGACTTTCTGTGTGGAGTTTGTGTGCTCTCCCCATGTTCGCACTGATTTTCTCTGGTTTCGACCGACAGTCCAAAAGCATGCACTATAGGTTGATTAGAGGCTGTAAATTGGCCACATAAGGAAAAGAGTAATGATTTGGATACTAACTGATTAATCAAAGAATTTTATTTTAAACAATGTATGCATGAAACCCAAAATAGGTTCTGAAATGGGCACAAGATAATGCTTTAATCGCTGAAAAACTAACTACAGCATTTCCAGATTAAGCCCAAATTAATAAATTGCAAAATGATAATAAGGATATAGAAAGTGGGTCTAGGTTTCTGGATTTTCAGTTTTTATCTCACGCAGTGACTGTGCATTCCAAATAACTGCCTTCTTGAATTTGATGTAGCGCTGGCAACTCTTGTGCTACACCTCCTAAAAGCCCATTTACATGGTCAGTTTGACACTACTACCTCAGGCTTGAAAACCTTCTCGATCAAAATTGTATTTCTGCATGAGGACACAGATTCAACCAGATGCTACACAACAACAGTTGTTCTTCCAGACCCTCATTCACATGCAATTTGAAGCAAGAAATTGTGAATTAGCCCGTGGTAATTGGGACAAATGAAGCCAAGGTGCCCAGACACACCAATTTGCACAGTTCAGCTGATGCCATTAATGAGACAGTGTAGGTCATTTAGATCAGGTTGGAGAAGGTATGACTTGCTGAATGACCCCCTACATACACCATCCCACCTCTGTTAACCACAAATCCATATGCCTTCCCCTATGAGGGAAGGAGATAAACTTGCTGTACACAGCCTGCATTATTTAAACAATTGCTCATTCACAGAATAAATTACTTTATGCACAGCATCCTATTGCAAACATAGCAGTCTTACACCCTAAATGTAGCAATGAAAGTATGCTTAAATACACAGCTTGCACTAATGTGTGCTTTACATTATCATAACACTTCATAACAAACTAACCTAACCTGTAACTTGCCTAATTTAGCACACAAGCAACTTTATACTACACTTGGTGTGCTAATACTGGATAATTTCCCCATAAGGCCAGTGGAGAAGAAATATGTGTGACTGGAGCAGCCATTTAAACCAACAACAACATGATCAAAGAAACCATTTGTAATATATCACAAACTGACTTTGAAGATATAGTTTTTAAACTCCACACAAAATCTACAAATCTTACATGTTAATTTGCTTCACACATACTTTACTGTAGGAGCACAATATGCAGTGAAATGTAAACCCAGTACACTCCTAATGCTAAGCAAGTAAATATTAACAAAGCAATTCGATGAAATTAAAGAAGGTTAAAAAAAATCTAGCCAAGCAAAACATATAAAAACACAGTACACTGAAAAAGCAAGCATTAAAATCTTTCAAAAATCATAAATATGTATTCTGTTCATAGAGATCCTGTCAGCCCTCTGCTGTCATAAGTGGTTTCCGACCACAGAAAAATTCTTGTCTGGTTAATTACGCAGATTTGTGGACTATACCACCTAAACCAAGACGGAGTTGAGATCAAGACCAGAATGTGTCGAGAATGAGATAAGATCAAGACTTTAAAGTGCCAACACAAGACAAGAACGAGACCAGGCCGAGTTGAGACAGAGACCGGACCAATACACGTTTTACACCACATGACAAATAAGTGTAACATGCAAAGTCTAAGCAACACTTCTTTATCCAGTCGGTATCTATCTGGATACAGAGTAAAATTATTTGATAACAAATAATACATGTTTCTGTATTTATTTTTCCCTTTTAATTAATCTCTAACATTATAAAATGTAAAAAAATATTTTTTTTCTTATCCATTGAAAATGAAGATATGCTAAAGCTTTGGATAATTTTGAGCCGATCTGGAGTCATTTTGACCTATAAAATGAGCTGCATTTGGACTTTTTTGGAGGTGAACTACATTTTTGTGCATGATGGCATTCCATATTACAGCCATATAACGCAAGTGTTTACAACGTAAATAAAATAACTAACGTCTTTTTATGCAATTACTTCAGTTTGTGGGCACAGAATTATTCAGAAAAAAGTTCACATACAGAGGAATGAATATAATGTCCGGTAAGGTCAGTCTTGTGATTCTGAGAGTATGTGTGTGGTTTCTGTAAGTTAAAGGGAGTTATTAAAACACTAATTAATAAACAACGCAAAACGCCTGCATCAGTCTCAAAGAGTTTTAATAGTAATATTTTCAGAGTCGGCTGGTCTCGAAATAAAATCCAGAGTTCTCTTTGTCTGAGTCCATGACAAAACCGAGTACAAATACAACTGAGTCCAAGACAAGACCGAGACTTTTAAAAGCTGGCCTCTAGACATCACTGTAATTACAGAGTCATTGACCACTCTCAACACAGAAGTCATACTGGCATGACTGTTCAACTTCAGCTGTTAGAAACTATTAAATTACCAGTTGACCGAATTTTGGCAAGAAAGTATAACACAAATATGAACTCACAATAGCACACAACCACAGCGACTTTGCAGTTTGCTGAAGAAGGTGAGTGGACGGTTAAACACCTGTGAGGTTAGGAAAAGCCTGTGGGCTGCTTCAATCTGAGGACTGACTTCCAATGATTCCTGCCCCTGCGGTGAGGAAAGAGCAAGGTTGTGGTGAAGCTGCTCAATAATGTTCTGACGTGAAGAGGTGACTCCTCACATTGTCCCCTCCTCCACCCTCCTTCCCTTCCACTGGCAGATATGACAGGTGCCTCAATGCATCCTCTGCTCTGATGGATTACCTTGGCATTTCGTTCAATTATTCAGCATGGGATTTTTCCAGAATGCAACACCAGCATAAACGCTGCCCGTCTCTGGGACAAGATACAACTTTTCTATTGTTTCAGCTGCAAAACGAATGCTCCTCTTAGAAAAAAGATACAGGCCTTTTTACATTTCCAAAGAGTTTATTATTTTTAGTTGCACCTGCAATCTAAAAGACGATCACATGAGGAACTCACTATTTCTGACCTTTAAGAAAGTATACTGTCTAATGAACTTGTGCTTTTTTCTTTCCAAATGCATTCCATTCTCACAAGCCTTTTGCAATGTCAGAGTCTAGGCAGTTATGACAGCCGCACCTGTCGGTATGTAGTCAAACGTCCACCACTGAGAGAGTTCTACAACTCTGTGAGTTCCATTGTATTCCAGGCTGTTCCAGTTAGGAAGTGTTAGTTAAGTGAGATATGGATTCCTGGACCCTGAGCATGCTTCACTGGCAAAAGATAGTTTCTCAAGGTTAATTATATAAAAGCTTACCTTGGCAAAACCTTTTGCTCCAGCCGAAACCCTTTTGTCCCCTTTTGTTTTCCCTGGTTTTCCCTGATTGTACCAATGGACAAAAACCCATGCCCTAAAGACAACATAATTAATTGGAATGTAATACAAAGAGCAAATGTTCCCTCTCATGGGGTTATTTGTGTTATGTCGTGTATACAGACTGTTGATCTCTCAAATAAACACTGATGTCCTAGCATGCCAGAGCCTGATGGAGAATACAAACAGAAGTACAAAGCACACACAAGTGACTAGGACACAGTTCATGTTAATGGGCGTTGTAACCACATACACCAACATACTTACTAATATATAAGAGCTAAATTATTATTATTCATTTTAAGACTGGCTAAATGTGCATTTCAGCTCAACCGTAGATTACATAATATTTAAATGGAAAGTGAATGGTGGTGGCCTTTAACCCAAATGAAGTTACTGACTGTCATTGTGAACACACCACAGCACAGCTCACAGTGCACCACAGTGAAATGTGACCACTGCGTTTAACCCACCCGCAAAGGAGCAGTGGGCAGTTGCTCTGGGCAACAACCCTGCATTCCTGAGGCTAACTTCCTAACCAATACTATACTACTGTCCTGAGTTGATCACACCCCCAGTTTCTCCAGGGAGACTGACCATGTAATTAGGAAATGGACATTGCTCTGTATAAAAGTGATGGCTAAAATGTCATAAATGTTAATGTAAATGTACTCCTGATGAAGCAGAATCATTGAACTTAATGGAATGGAGCAATGGAGAGCTGAATAGATTGTCTCGAGTTGTTAAGTCAAAGTTTCGGAATAAAATTTGTGATGAAGCTACTTCTGACCAGTAAATGTTTGAGTGGGAAAACATAAAGACTCAAGTATGAGATAAAAAATAATAGCCAGATGTAATGATATCTTTGGCGCATTCTACCTCAGTTACACAGAGTCATCAGAATAAAGGATATTCAATAATTAATTTAAGTGTCAACATTAATGCAGTCAGAAATGAAGTAAATGAAGTATAGTTCTGAAGAATAAATCAGAGAAGTAATGATAGTTCAAAAGCTTTTAATAGCTTTACAAAATGCAGTTAGCCCATCAAAACAAGCCTATGTAACACTTAATTATTATCAATTCAAAGGAAGTCTAAAGGGAGACAGCAAAGAGAGCTAAAGCGCAGCATCCACATCTCACTGTGTTTCAATATTATTATGATGTTAAGTTCGTCAGTCAATCAACCTTTCTACCAAATAGGCCATAAGGCACACTGGATCACCACTTTGGAACACAGATGTATCAAAGATGATTTACAATACAAATCTTCTCCAAACTAAGCTGGCTGATTGTTGAAAATGAAATATTTTTTTATTTCACATAAAGATTAGTCGATTACTATTACGCAACAAAATATAGATACAATTATAACTGACAAGACAGATTTGAAGTCAGCAAACAACCCATTTGTTTCACTGAACCAAGACAAGGTTTCATTCACCTCTCTGATATCCCTGCTTAAGTCTGTAATAGGCCCATTTACAATGTTGTCTGTTGGTAAACTCACACTAGCATAGAAAAAGGTGCTGGTGGTGCAGCAGGCTTCTGATTAAGTGTACACCAATCCTCATTTGAAAGAGTGCTTCACATGCAAATGTTAATGTTACTAATAATGAAGACACAGTACTGATGAGCATTCACTTAGGATGAGTGCCGAGAGACCATAAAATTCCAATGAATCTCTTCTGTCCTGATTGCCCAGAGACCTCTAATCAGCAGTCTGCAGACCTTGCAACCTCAAAACTATGAGGAAAAATACCCAAAATAACTCACATAAGGTCACAACAGAATACATGACTGCACTTGTAATGACCACAACCATGCAAGTAATCTGTAAATTAGAGCAAACTGTAACTGCTAATGAATAAGGCAGAATGCACAGCTAAAATGACTGCACAAATACAATGTACAAGTTAAAAGGCAGAAAATAGCTAATTATAACAGGTCAGTAAAAAAAAGTATGTCTCTGCAGCGGCATGGTTGCACAGTGGTTAGAGCTGCTGCCTCACAGCGAGAAGGTCCTGGGTTTGAACCCCGGGGACGGCCGTAGGGCCTTTCTGTGTGGAGTTTGCATGCTCTCACCGTGTTCATGTGGGTTTCCTCCGGGTGCTCCTGTTTCCTCCCACAGTCTAAAGGCATACACTGTAGGTTAATTGGAGACTCTAAATTGGCCCCCTATAAGGTGTGAATGTGTGTGTGTGTGTGTGTGTGCCCTGCAGCGTGTTGGTGTCTGCCCAGGGTTGTTCCCCGCCTTGCGCCCGCAAGTTCCCTGGATAGGCTCCGGTACCCCCGCGACCCTAGTTGAGATTAGACGGTTCAGATAATGAATGAATGAATGGTATGTCTCTTCACACTCAAATTATGAATGATGCATGATAATTCCCAAAAACACCTTGAATGCACGTTGTTTTTTAATGCAATTTCTATCACCTGTACCTGTTTTGTTATAAGGTCGGATTAAAGCAAAATTTAGTTCACTTTGGTATGTGTCTATGTGTTGTATAACCACTTTGTCCATACATATAACACCCCCGAGACAAAAGATCCCCCAGGAGTAATTAGAAAGCTTTTTAAAGCACACTGACCTGACCAAGCTCAGATGACAACACTAAAAAGGAGTAGAGTATTATGCATCAGCCATCCATCAGTTGAGTGCTCGGTGAGTTATGTAAAGTGCTTAGATTAAATGATATCCACTGTTACATTTCTGTTGAATATGAGGCTTTTTTCAACACATTTTACAGTCAATTACTACGTTGATGCGCACTGAGAATAGAAGCTTGTTGAACAGTGGGGTGGGCCATTAATACAAGGCAGCATAACACCAGTCAGCCAGGGTGATAAAACACAATGGATTACATTCCCGTTTAGATTAGGCTTGCAGTTTATTACCACAGCAAAACATATTTCAAGACTTGATTAAGATACAGTAACAAGTTGTACATAAAAAAGAAATAATGCAGAATTCCCCTGATGCAGAGAAGTACAATGAGATTTTTCTGTATTTATTACAAAATAAATATTACAAAGAATAAGATGTATAAGCTATTGTCGAAAGTAAAAAGGTTGGTAAATTTACTTTGTGAAAAAAATACTTTGTGGATTATAATTAATGTTTACAACAAGACAAATTGTTCTTCTGCCCTGCTTTTCTATACATAACAAGTGTTTTTTGTCTTTTTTGCCACATGCCATTCTAATGCTTAGTAAATATACTTCATCCTGTTTATATGGTCCTGTGTAATTAATATCTTTTGTATTTATTGAACTGTGCTGCACTTTGTCTTATCTTGATGTGTTATGTGCACTTGGTGTATTCCCCCGTTCAATATTCCTGTGATGTTAGATTATCCTCACTGTGTTCTAAAACTCACTGGCATGACAAAAAATCTTGATCTGATATTACACAACTGCATTTGATGACACATTATCACTGGCTACTCTTATTTTTACAATGTCACTGTAAGATCTTTTAAATCATTGCTCTATATATTATTGCATTTTTCATTCATTAAATATAAACCCTTTTTACCACCTGTCACATGTGACACATACTTTACTGAGTTCATCTAAAACTGTGTCAATCACACAGTCACACATAAAAGCCCACCTTAAAATCAATAAGTTGTTCACAAGACAAATGAGACAGACACAGAGTTCATATGCTTGTCTTCATTTGTCTGTTGTTCATTTAGCACTTCATGCATCAAAGTTCCTGTCCAAGAGGGAGGGCAGGTAATGGGTCTGCAAATGCAGCCATGCACACATCATGTTCATGTTTCATAACAGCTGAATGGAAAATCAATTCTCAGACAGAAGGGTGTCCTCTTTCTCTCTGAGAGACACCCAAGAAAGGAAATTATAGCAAATGTTCCTGCTGATTTCTCCACTGAAAGGTGCAATTATGTTGGTGGTTCAGTTACTAATGACTGTGCTGGAAGCTATTTTATTGTTTACTCCCCATGGTAGATTCAGTTCACTTCTGTCCTTTCTGAAATTGGAGAGTAATGCATCCCAAGTGTGCAAAACAAAAACAGCACACCCATGAGTAAAACTGCCCATTACCCATTTCATTTAGTTAGAACAATAGATGTGAAATAATATTTGATAGAAAGTAAATAAAAATTCTGAGATCACATTTGTGTTAAAAGACATTAAATGCATCCTGCAGTAAATTGTTTCTTAACCTTCATATTCATATTACCACTTACAGTTTTGTTATAAGATTTTGTTGAAAATCTGAAGTCTGAAGTCCATGAACGGCATTAAATAAACTGATCTAGTTGTTCTAAGAAGAAAGAATGGCAAGCTGAAGATATGGGAACATCTTAATAGGGAAATTACTTTTTAAATGTTTATTCTGTCAATATTTGCAATATTTATTTATTTATTTATTCCTGAAATATTTATTTATTTATTCCTGAAGTATGTCCATAATGTAATGTATTCAGCTCTGTGCAGGTCACATATACAGCACTAACTGACGTGAATCAGCTTAAACACATGATGCATCTCTAATGGAAACAGATCATTACCTCCTGTGTGATCATACCACAGCAAAGTTTACAGGTCATAAGCATATGATCTCTCATTGTACTCAGAGGTCATTCCAATCAATAGCTGACTGAGTTAGATAAAAGATGAAGAGTACAGTCAGAAATGGATACACAGATGGAAGGATAAAAATGGACAGATAGACAGATATAATTCTTTTCCCAGTAAGTCAATAATCATTTTTTAATTGTTGGTATTATATTTTATAGTTTTTATAATTTTTGTTTGTTTGTAATATCCCAAATAAATCAACTGTTCTATACATCAAGAGATATAAAATCAAGTATACACAAATGTAGAACATCTACAAAGTCAAAGTAAATATTTAGCCAGAGAACAAGTGTAGACGCTGCCGGCACCTGATCTGAAAAGAAATGTGATGAAAATGGTCCTATGTCATTGTTGTTTACAATACTGTGGTATTTGTACACATGCATACATGCACTTTGGATTATGTGGTGTGATGATGTGACTTGTGTCGTGTACATGCTGTACCTTTTAGTTAGGGAGGTGGCGGTTTAGTGGTATGAAACTTGCCTACAAATCTTAAAATCCAGCTTTATCCTACCTCCAGTGCCATCAATGGGCCTCCGAGCATGACCCTTAACTCAGAATTGCTCCAGGGATCTGTACTAAGGAAATGAAGCTGCTATTTTGGGGGAGTGGTGTTATGGCCTAAGTGACTGCAAGCCTGTATTGGTGATCATACGATTGAGGGTTGGAAACTAGGAATCCCTGTGCAAGGCCCTTAAACCCCAAGTTAGTCCAGGGATAATTAAGAAATTGAAGATGTCCTGCTAGTAGCTGCTAAATGTAAATTTTTGAAAAGTAAAAGGGGATTGTTTTGATACTGTACTATTATTGAGATAATGTAATGTGGCAGTCAAGAGAAGTGCCTCACAAATTTGTAATGCATGCAAAGTACACTAGCAATACACAAGTGTCTGTGTGTGTTCTCTCTTGGACTTATTTTGGCTGCTGATTTCAAACTCTGTACCTGCAGATTTTGGGAAGGGCCTGCCTTTTGGGACAAAAATAGCCTACACATTTGGTTTTTGCTAAGATATGTTTTGTATTAAAATGAATTTAGAAAAGTCAAAAAAGAAAAACAAGTGTTGTTGTCGCCATCACACTTTTGGACAAATGCTCGTAGGTCTTTAGGGGCAAACGGAGGCGATTAAGCAGAGAGGCTGCGAGCTGCTGACTTATGTCGACAGATTTCAATAAAGCTAACAGGAATCCCTCACGGACGACTTTCGAATTAATAGTCTGGGTGAGGAGTCAGAACAATCCATCTGCTGGAGCTGTCGCTGAAAATGCCGCGGCGTGTGAATAATGAACGTAGCGCTACGAGGCTCGCAAGACCCCGTCGAGCTGCTTCACTCGACCTTCACGAACTGCTGCAACTACGTGCAGTTTGGTGCGTGACTTCACCTCCTGCCAAGAAGATGCATTCACAACGTTTTAAAATAAAAAATAATTAAATATTTTTCAAACCATATACATTGGGGATGGACCGAAATCAATTTTCAGCCGAAACCTAAATCCGAAAATGAGGAAACACTTGGCTGAAAACCGAAAGCCGAAACAACGAAAGAAATTATTATGCCAATTTTTTGTACCATTGCTGTTACGGCTGGGACTGTGTGACAAATAATATAAAATCATCAAGCATGCCTTGACTTTAGTAAGGTAACTTACCTTACTAAAGTCAAGGCATGCTTGATGATTTTATATTATTTGTTTTAGCTTCATGTAGTATAAAAGTGCTGGATACAATTACTGTGTGCCTGAAATAATAATCACTAGAAATGATCTGTAAATGGCAAATGGTTCTTGTTGGGGTTTTTTTCTGCTAAAATATGAGTTTTGTATGCAATAAAGGGGAAGAGCTGACTGAACTTGTGGCTGTTTCACGTAAGAGCCGCAGCGCTCAAACTCACTTGCGCGTGTGTTTACACAGCTGACCGCCAATCTGCATAATAAACATTCTAATAAGAAAGCTATTGAAGTGGGCTCTCCAAAATGTCTATAACCTTGCCTACTGATAACATCACTTTGCAGACAGTGGGTTCCATCACAGCTAGAGTCCAGTGGACGGAAATCAGTCGTAGCAACCGAAAACTGTATTTTAGACACCTTTCTGCAACAGGTTGCGTGTAGCGTGAGGACGATAGCGAGTGGGTGTGGGAGACGATGCCTTGCTCCAGGTTTGGCTTTAATCACGTAAAGGCAGACACGGGCTGAGAGTGTCCACTCATATTTACAACCCGTTCTTTGCTTTTTTCATTTTTCTTGGATTGATCACATCATAACATCCTGTTTCGGCCGTGTTTAAAAGTCTTTCGGCTGAAAACCGAAAATGCATTTTTGCCCATTTTCGGCCGAAAATTGTCGGTGGCCGAATTTTCAGTGCAAATATATATGAGCAAACAAATAATATTGATGTTTCTGTGGTAGGGCCAGACTGGGACAAAAATTTGGCCCTTGCATATTGGTTCAGACCGGTCCACCACATACCATCACATGCAGCACTCATATTTGCGCTTTCTTTTAATATGTATACAAACTCCTGCTTCTTAAAACCACCAAAGCCATATAATTAGTAAATAGGAGTCGCAGACGCATTAAATGCTTCCAAATTTGCCATTTATTAATACAATAAAAGCGCGCCCTCCATAGTCATGTATCCTAAAACAAGCTATGGCTCCATTCTGTGTGTGCCTGTGCATTTAAGAAAGAAATATTTGATTAAATAAAAATTACAGAACCCAAAGGTAAAGGTGGCATTAGATGGTTATGAGGACCTGATGTTGTCTTGAACTATATTTATATCTATTTCTCCGCATGTTGCAATAAATCACTGGATTATTATTATTATTATTATTATTATTACCAAACATTTCCATCAGTTTTTTGCTGTGAATATATAATATATATAAGAGAACAGTGTCTGCATATATTTGCTTATTTTATTTACATTCATGTCATTTTACTAATGCTTTTCTCTGTGAACAGTCTCCCACATTGGGGTTAAGGGCCTTGATCAGGGACCCAATGTGGTATCTCTGTAGTTAGTAGGCATAGTGTTGGTGCTAGGTTTGAACCCTTGACCTCTTGGTTCACATATGAATATCTTGTCACTAGGCCACCACCCGTTTTCATTTACCTGCAAGTTCAATTTAAAATACAGTCTTTTAAGGACTAAACTTGAGTCAACATAGTCAGGACTTTATAACACACTCACAGTGCATGCTGTGTACAAACCAACTGAGTGCAGTTTCTGTATGTCATTTAAGTGTCACCTGTTTGACTTAAAATGACAGGTAACATAATGCAGACCATAGGACAGCTCACACATATTACATTATCGTTTAATGCTTGGAGTCATTTAGGTGTCATGCTGTTCTGTGCTCCGCTAGATGACCTTGTGTGGGCTGCTGCAGCCTCAAGCAGGAGAGACCTCTCTTTCTCTCATTCCTGAAAGTCTGGAGGAGCTGGACCTCATTCAGTAGTACAGCGACCACTTCATAACCAACACCGCCAGCAAACAAAGAAATCCACCCATCATTGCAGCACCACCAGAGGAGAGAGAGGTATCTGGAGACAGCCGTTATCACAGCACACTGGACGCAACCTGATCCAGCGACCAACTTGTGTTTGCCCTGATCAGACATCCTCCCCAAACCCACTGTGTGCTTTTAGGATGTGGCCACCCTGGGTACAGTGGGGAATATGATAGCTCTCTATTTTATTGCCTGTGGCTACACATCTATTGCCAATGCCTCTCTAATTTTCTTTTCCCCCTCTATCATTGATGGACTGTTACTGAGAAGTGGTGTGCTGCCCCTAGAGAAAGAGAGGTTAAATGGAGGCCTCTCTGGGGTCAAGAGCAGAAAATGCCAGCATCCTTCAGCAGTGTAAATTGGTCAGCAAAAGCCTAGAATGTTAGAGGTCATCTAGCTATCAAGATCTTCACATACCTAATCATGGACACACATGATTGAAGGGTTTATGGCACCTAGCATCTTTGTCCAAACTGTTTCAAACTTCCAAAGCCAAGCACCAGCTACAGAAAATAAAGGGGTAATGGTTTTCAGTTGACAGATTAAAGCCACTGGTTTTGGTTACAATTATTGCTTTGACTAAATGCAAATTAGACTCTGACTATAATTATCAGTAAGGCTAAATTCTCCAGTCCATTTTTCTAACTCTCTAAGTTCTCTAATTCTCTAAGTTACTATTAATAAAGGTAAAGTAACATTTGTCTGTCCACTATTCCTTCACTTGTGCTATCTTACAATAATATAAAAATATAATACAATAGACAACATCATATGAATTTCAGCTGCTGGACACACTGGAGTGAAGTTCAGTTACACATAGGTTTTATGTACAGTAATTTTGTAAATATACATGCATATCATCACAACACCCTCTGGCACATGGCTAAATCCCACCCATCAGCAAGACAGGTAATGGGATCAGAACCAAGGAGAGGGATCACCTGTGCCTGTTTCATCACCACTGTTTTGGACAGTCACCAAGCACATGGCCACTAGGGGTATTAAAATTAAGCATGTAATCAATGCATTGCGATGCAGATGTGGACGATTCTGCATCAATGCCGTGGCAGACCATAATCAATTATATTGTGTGTTTTCTACCGGTGGTCTGCTGCTCCCTAGTGGTCTGTGACTACATTGCAGTTGGCCCATGACATGCAAACCAGTTTCACTAATATATATTATTATTAAACACACACACAGTGGACAGTCGCAGACTACCGCTTAGTCCGAGTGGTGGTCTCTGGGACAGAGGCAGAAAAATTGATGGGATGCATTGTGATGCTTTGTGTTGCATCGAGATACTATATCAAATCAAATCGTTGACTTGATAATCATAAACAAATCAAATCATAAGATCTAATGAGGCCATTAGGTGACAAAAGACTTCTAAAACTGCATGTAAAGTGTCTCTCCAAGTTTACATGTAATCCTGTATGAATGTAATCCTGTATGTAAAGTATACCTCTCCAAATATATATCTCCAAGTTGATCAATCTATGTGAGTATCTTTTCAAAGGCTTTCACAGTCAAACATTATTTTATTGTCAGATATACTGTCATCCATTTAGTTAAAATGTCAGAATTATGCCTATAGCTGGCCACAAAATGACCACTTTGCTCGATACTGCAAAGATGAAATTTTTTCATCATGCTATTGTGACTGAAATGTCTCTTCTAAGATTAGATGCCTTTGCAAGCATCAAGAAATACATAATTTTCTGACACTGTAGGAAATGCAGGGGTGCACTCAGCCAAATATGATTAAACAAGTGGCAAGAAGCATCAGCGATACTCTGCCAGGAGCACGGGGGAAGCTGCTGAATCGGCACCAATGTGTTTGTTTTAGTCCAGTGTATGTATAATCCACCACGCTGTTCTTTAACCTGCACATCCAAAATACAGACTCTCACAAGCATTCACCTCTGACAGTCATTTATAGGAAAACACCATAAGACCAAGTGTATGTTTAGAACAGAAAACACAGGCTCAGCAGAAAAATACCATAAAATTTATCAAATGCTGCATCATACAGAATTTGAAATATGATTAGACTGTTTTTTTTTAAATGCAAAGAGCATTACTAGAATTAATTAGTGTTAGGAATGTAGACAATTCCAAGATTTTAAAATTAATTCCTCACAAGGGTTGGAGTTGAAACAAATATTTTTTATTTGTGGTTTACCCAAATCTTCTGTGTACTGCTTCATTTAAATCACTGATTTTCAATTATAAACTGAAGCAGGCCTTCACTGTAAATCACCTGCTCCATGATCTCTGTGTGACCAACATGAGCAGGAGTGGGTGATTAAGGGGGGTGATTATACGTCTTCTGAAAGTTGCAATCAGTGGCAGACCACAGGAATTTTGCAGAGAGAGAGAACATGGTCCGTTCACAGGAAATGAACAGGCAGTGAAGATGTGTGAGAGCACAAACATCAGGGTAGGATTTCATCATAATTTTCTAATGCAAACCCAGGCCTCCTAAAGCTGTACCACAGGTCAGCTTTGCTCATGCCGCTGTCTACCCCAGTGTGTCCGTGAACAGGGCGAAATGAGTTTGCAGGGGGAACTGATCTCTTTCACAGTTTGAGAATCTCTGAGACTCCTTGCAGACAGCTCACAGCACTGTCAAATTTGGCACTGTTGGGAGGCAAAACACAGGCAGGAAACTGGAATCACAACACTAAACGCACCTAAAGTAACTATTCTAAACTGTCTGCTTTGGTAATATATGTGCTGTGCATGAACTGAATATACATTGTGAGGGGACTGTTGTTGTGGTTTGCAGCAGGCAAAAGCAGGAAAGTATTTTTTCCACACAACAAAGGCAGATATCTGGAAGTAAGAGTGAGTGATTATTTCTCATTGTGAACATACCATAGCACAGCAGACATTGCACCACAGCGAAATGTGACCTCTGCATTTGACCTATCATTAAGGATCAGTGGGCAGCTGACATGGAAGCAGTGCTTAGGGACAGTACCTTGCTCATGAGTACCTCAGTGGTACCTTTACTGGTCCTGGGATTCGAACCATCAACCTATGAAACTGAGACATATACACAGAAGCACGCTTTCACAACAAGGCAACAGACACAACAAAGGTGCAGCATGTTAGGGCAACAAACTAAATGAGGACCAGAAAGAGAAGACAAGCTGCCATCTAAAGGCCTATTAGAGGAATCCAGGTGCAATCAGCATAGTAACTGATTCGATTAAGTTCCCAGGTTTTTCTCCTGCACAGAAATATATTGTAAATGCAGCTAGAAGCAGTGGACGGAAAAAAATATCTGCTCTCTTGAGGTCTGCCAGAGTACCTGCATTTGAAATGTGAAGCAGGACGGAGTAGTTTCTCTTTCTTGACTGTTAAGAAGGGAGGCATGGCTGACCAGACCGTAGTGGAGTTCTGAATGTTTCCTTTCGTTCTTCTCTCTCTCTCTCTCTCCCTCTCTGTCTGCCAAAAAGTCAAACTTTTCTACTTGATGTGTGACCCAGTTTTAACCACTCTTTCCACCGGGTGAGTCAATCTGTGTTATCGTGCATCATCCCCCCAGTGATGATCCCACATGGATGTCATTTCAGTAGTAGGTCTTGCTTTGGCTTTTTGTTGCTTGGAGTTGTAGCGATAGGCTGTTACTCAGCATGTCTCTATGCCTGCTGTCTTAGTGATATCTCTTAGCATTTCTACCCTCCCGACACAGCTCTGATCTCCACATCCAGCTTCTTTACCACCCACCTGTCTGGCACATAGGAAGCTCTCCTCACTGCCCAAAGCAAACAGCGTCTAAGGCTTAAGGCTCAAGCAAGGAACAGTAAAAAAGCTTGGCCGTTTAAGGTTAGGCCAAGATCTGGTTAGTTGCTGAGAAACATAAACCTGCACAGGGTTAACTGGTTTAGTAATAATTGATTTTCTACTTTTAAGCTGATCAACCTGGTAAGTGATGCAAAAAGGCTTTCACTAGTGTAACACATTACAAATTCTACCTGGAAATTCTATTGCAAAAATAATTTTTCAGAACATGCACTGCAACAGACTTTTATGGCAGGTAAAATCATGAGCAGCTTCAGTAAGATGAAGATTACAGTTCTGAACAGACACAATTGATTGTCTTTATGATAATTGATTTCTAATTTGAGTTCTGAATAGAAGAGGCACTCTTTGAAACTGGACTCTCCTCCTTTCCTGACACATCTTAGCTGTGCCTCAGGGCTTTGCTTGGGGCATGTCCAGGGGACCAGAGAATTTACTGAAAAAACATCAATGAAAAATAATGAAAGAGTCGAGTTTACAGACGTTGAGAGAACTGGTCTGTTCGATCAGGTAATGCTCCAACACTGCCAGACACTGACCAGCAGATTGGTCAGCTACTGTGCTGGATATTGATGAACTTTTTTTCAAGTAAGGATGTCGATTGGCGATTGAACCTTTCTCCTCAGGGAGCCAAAACACACAATGCTTTATTTTGACTGTGTATGTGTGGGCCCAAATTGCCTCAGCAGTGCTTCTCTTGAAATTAGTTTTCTGAATAACTGTGGTGTATAGAGTACCCCAGACCCATACTTAGAGGAGCTATATGTACGATGGTGCCCAAAACTGGTACTGCAGTCAAATTCAAAATAGTGTTCTTTCCCTTCCCCCTTCTCCTCAGACTCAAGGTTGCCAGAGGGCGAATGAGAACTCATATTTGACCAATCTTTGGCCATGTTTGCACTGTTACCACACCGTCTCAGCGTAACACGATGCTGATGTTAGCCATCACAAGGCACTATTTTTGTTTCTCAAACAATTCAGTCATTTCGATGACCCACCTGCACATGGGCTACATAACAGAACATGAATAACGTTATTCAACTGTTGAAAATGTCTGAGATATTCATTCCTACGTCTAGTGGTGATACAAGTTAGCCAATCTTGCCTACCTGCCCAGGAGAAAATTAGCAACTTCTGCATCTGTCTTTAATTTCTTCCCCACTTTCAGCCATCTCCATCTTTTAAACGCATCTCCTGTGCAAATCCTCATTTTTTTCTGCTTTTGTCAAGACATTTTTGAGAGTTTAGCTTTAGTAACATCAGACATATGTAATCAAGAACGCTTGTAGATGCAGCTCAGTGGTAACTGACAACTTGGATGCCGAAATGCTACTGACTTTGTGATTGGGAGATAGCAGTGGTTGGCGCAACAGGCCAAAACACAAATCAAAACATAAACATGATTTGTGTGCTGCAAATTAATTTTTAAAATGTGAATATTCTGGCTGTGAGATATTGTGTCAGTGAGATCAGTAGTTCAAATTAACATGAATCCTTAATCTCTGGTGACATATTCGGTTCACTTTACGATTACTTGCCATAAATTTCTTACATATAGCTCCTTTAAGTAAAAGTATAAGTTCCTTACAATAAAAATAACTAAATAAAATAACTAGTAAAAAGCTGAAAGACACCAACTACAATACTACTTGAGTAAAAGTACTAAAATATCTAATATTAGTATTTCTTAAGTATTTGAGTATTTACTGGAGTAAAAGTACCTTACTGTGCAAAGAACTACAGTACAGTATGAAAGATGCTAATATAATAATAATCCTTGTAAAAGAACACTCAGAACGATATTGAGTAAGTACAGTACAATTACTCAAGTACTATAAACCACTGCTTAATAGCACTTGAGTAAGTACAGTACAATTACTCAAGTACTATAAACCACTGCTTAATATTAATCCCAATGAGCAATCTTACCACATACATGAACAACGAACACATGCCAAGACCACATGACAAGAGTATGGCACATGACATGATTCAATGCATTTGAGTCATATTTTTATTACATTTTTAAAGATTTGGATTGCCAGTGAAAATACAAACTGTTGACAACTGAAACTCAATGTGCTTAATTTAAATGGGGTACATCCAGATCCACTTGCATTCGAAGCACTGTGCATTGACAGTGTAGAAAGACTAAACATAACACAATATTCTGCCAAATTAGCTCAGTTCCACAGAGTACAACAAAGAAAAGATGACTCAGGTTAAGAGAGAGCAACAAAGTATGTGTTTGTGTGCGTGTGTGTGACAGACACAAGCAGAAGCTACTGCTATTAATAACCTCCCTCGTAGCCAAGAGGAACAGCCACCATCTGCATGGCATGCTCTGCGAAGCTAGCACAACTAAATACCTTTTTGAAGAGAAAAATGTGAAGATAGGGTTCATGGCTTTTAAAAGGCTAATAGATAATTACATACATAACTGAGGCAATGTTTATTTTGAGTTTTTTAACTGTGATTAACATAGATCAATGAGATTTTGGACACGGTCAGGGCCCACTGATAAACGATTCAATAAAATCTTTCTGATTATATTAATCATGGACCTTGATAGTAATACGTACACCACTAATCATTGTATAACTGCACGGCAAATTATGAAACTGCTGCTACAATGCATAAGAGAATGATAAAATGGTTACCCCGGAGAGCATGCATAGGCAAACATATAAAGAAATTCTTAAATACATTTGTAAAATAACTTCCGCTAAGTACTACAGACATTTTTTTTTAAAAATAAGGCTGTTTTTGATTATGTCTGTTATGGGTGTTTTCCTCTTTTTGTAACATCAGCAACCAAGATTCCTGCAGTGTGCTAGCTGCAGAATTTCAGCACATTTTCTGCTGGACCCTTCATTTTCTGCATGGGCTATTTATATTGCAGCTGCTATTAATAGCTCGGCTCTGTCCCCACAGCCCACGACACCCCTTAGCTCCCCACTGCAGACCTGCGGCATACGTTGTTCACACACACGCACACACATACACCATCACTGCAGTGTTCTCAGAGGAGGAAGGAAAGGGAGAGGAAGGCGTCAGAGAAAGAATAGAGAGGTAGGCAAAGAGAGAGAGAGAGAGCAGATAAGACATGCATCAGTTTTGACTAAATTTTTTCTGCATTTTTAAATCTTCACAGCAGAATGTTGAAGAGAACATCAGCAATTCAGCTGAGGGAGTTTCATTACCCGCCGCTTCGCCAATGCCTCTGAGCTCACAATCTTCCTCAGGGCGGCTCGCTCTGGGTCCCACACGTCTCTATCACCTCAATCTCTTTGTGAGAGAATAAGGTTACTTCTGTTTGTAAGTGCAACCATTTCCGCTCTCAGAAGAAACTGCTGCTCAGGAGCTCCTGCTTTGTAAACAAACCCTCCAGCACTTGACCTGAGCCAGATATCGTGTTACTGCCACATTACTGTGTCAGGATTCTGTACATTACATCCCATCAGAATAAATCTAGACTGTCTTTCTCAGAAACAGATATTTGATTTTAATGTGAATATAAGGCCATTTGTGTGATGGTGGAACCAATATAATCTGACTGCTGTATGCCCTAATTCTATAAATTATGTATCATTGCATGTATTAAATGCACATTTATTAAAACACCATGTTGTCAGTTATATAACTATAATCAAAATAATTGCTTGGTCCCTTTTACATTAAAAAATATTTTACATTGAAGAAAATATTCTACCATTAAATGTACACCAAGTCTAGAGTTCAGTATTACACTAAAAACAATATGTACTTGACTGGTTAAGCGAAAGCAACGGCAACATTTTTTTAATCCAAAATTTATAAAGGAATAAGAGAAGTTTTAAAACATTTAAGTACAAAAGGGAATTGACATCCCTGGCATCAAGTCACAAAATCACTGAATGCCAGACTATTACAGGACACTGCAGAAGCTGTTTTCTGCACCATGCTTATTGATATGGACTACATGACTGCTCTGTAACTATCACAAGTCCCACATAGTCTTCCAATCTTAGATCAACCTTAACACTTTGAAGAAATATTTCAAGGTGACCTTGCTGATGCAACAGAAAACTATCCAAATCCACGGAACTCTGTGAAGGTTGTTTCTGTCACGTAAGAAATTACAGCAAGTCGTTGTCTTTTCCTCGCCGGCCATCTAGTGGTGTTTATGAAAACATCCAGAAAACCTCAAACTTAAGAGAGACTGTGGAGGTTTTAAACCAGTGTTAGTTAACCACGAATGTACACCTCTACATAAATAAAAAAGACTCAGGACAAAGTGAACAGATAGTTTCTTTAGTAGTAACACAAATACACCTTTAATGTGAGGGAAGCTACTTTTAACGGTAGCTTAAAAAGCTTCTAGTCACTGAAGATCAGAAAAAGCTAAGCCACAGCCAAGCAACGTGTTTAACAAGTGTTTAGCTACACCTCTTTTTTTTTGGAGAAAACGCAGCGCATACCCGTATTCCTCGTCACTGCTTATAAAATACTTTATCATATCCCCTTTGAACATGTTTTCTATCAAAATAACAAAACCGAAAGAATCGCTTCCAGCGATGTAAACACGTACAGGCAGGGGCGTAGCAGCCAATTTAAAAGTGGGGAGGACAGTATGGTGATGTGACCCAAGGGTGTTCATACAGTATAATAAATTCTAAATAGAAGAACAATGGGCATTTTGCAGCACCAAAGTGGCAATTTGAGGAACATGCCAGGATAACTTACATGAACCTATTTCTGTGAAATCATACTCATAAAAATACATAAATAAATAAATAAATAAAATATTGCAGGACTTGGACTTTAAGACCACTGTGGAAATCTATACTTTAATTTTTATGAAGTAGAAAATTATATGAAAAAGATATTTTATGATGTTTACAATATTTAATTTACACTACACTTGAACAATGTTTATCTTACCACTTAACAGTTGGAAAAAAAAGTGTTAAATGAGTATACAAATTGCACCTACAGTAATTCTTTGAAAATATATCAATAAAACCTAAATCAATGTATTTACAAGGTTTTAACATTTTCAAAATTGAAGTGACATTTTTAATCAAAACTTCCAAACTGCATTTTTCGGCTTTCCTTGCAGGCCACAAATTGCTGAGCAATATTTTTTCTCTCCAGTTGATCAAGTTTTTCCTTGTGTATATGACATACAGCAACACTATTCAGCCGTGTTTGTGTCATGGTACTACTGTAACACATTTTTTCTAGGGTGCATTTTACCCCAGACAGCCAAGTGGGTGAACGAACGAAAATTCACAAGAGCAACAAGATTGGAAGTTTATGGCAGACGCCCAAGAGATTGGCGCTGTGATTGACTAAACGTTAGTTCACTCAAATCTAATTAACAAATCAGAGAACACGGGCGGAAATATTAGCGCTAGGTCAAAAAAAGTGCGGGGGACAGAATCACCTGTTTCTAAAAGTGAGGGGGACATGTCCCCCCCGTCCCACCCGGTTGCTACGCCCCTGCGTACATAAACATAAACTGCGTATTATAACTCTACCTCTTGCACATTCAGTGTAAATGTCAATTTCAACCTGTTAAGAATACTGCATCCTGACTTGACAAAATTTTTTACCTCTATGTCTACTTCTAGCCTCTAATTATATATATTTTTTAAAAAAATCCCTGTCTAGTTTAAAATGTATATTGCATATTGTCTGGTTTAAAATGTATATTGTTTAATATATATTTCAGTATTTCTACTTATTTATTGTCTATCCCATGTGCCTAGTCGTGCCACTGCCTATTTATTCTCTGTTCTACTGTTCTTTGTTTGTTTGCACTGGAAATAACCCGGAGCCACGTCGTCTCGTCTCTCTATGTATCTGTACAGTATATAGCAGAGATGACAATAAAGTTGACTTTGACTTTTGACTTTTGACTACAGGGCACATTATTACATGCAAAACCAAACAAATTTAGAACACAGTCTCATACTTACTCTAACCTGGTAATGTAAGATTCTCTAGACGTTTTTAAATTAAAGAGAAGGGACCTGTAGAAATGGATGCAACATGCTGTTGGGCCCATTTATGAGAAGACTTAGATGGCATGTTCAGGATGTGATTATTTCAAAAAGCTACAGTAATATTTTACATAATTTTTTCCCCAACACTGTATCATACTTATTATAACCTCCTAATGTTATATTTTCTAGATGTTTTGAAATTAAAGAGAAGGGGCATATAAAATTTGCTCAAAAATTCCTTCAGACTCATAAAAAACGGACTGAGATGCCAAGTTTAGGATGTGATTATTTAAAAATGCTACAGTAAAATTTCAGGGAAATAATTTTTTCAACACTCTATCATACATACTCAAACCAGGTAATGTCACACTCTCTAGACGTTTTGAAATGAGAGAGAATGGGCCTTTAGAAATGGATACAAAATGCCTTCAGACCCATCTACGAAAAGACATAGATAGCATGTTTAGGATGTGATTATTTAAAAATGCCCACTCTGTCATACTTACTGTAACCTCCTAATGTCAAATTCTTTAGACATTTTGAAATGAAAGAAGAGGAGTCTTCAGAAATGGCCTAGGAATGCATTCAGGCCCATAAAGAATGGACTAAGATTTAGGAGGTGATTATTTGGAAATGCTGCAGTAAAGTTTCATGAAAATAATTTTAGTAACACTGTATCATACTTACTCTAACTTGATAACGTCACATTCTCTAGTTCTCTAGACGTTTCGATATAAAGGAAGAGGCACAAAACAAGCACTTCAACTTAAGTAAAGCACCTTTAACTTAAGTAAAAATTTGACTGTACGACTTTCACTTGTATTGGATTAACATTTGACTAGTGGTTTCTGTACTTTCACTTAAGTAATGAAGTTAGCTACTTTGCCCACCTCTGCAGATGATGACCTGGTATCTGCACTTCGCTAAAATGAGTCAACACTGCCACCTACTGGCGGCTCCGCGCTACTTTGCAATCCGTTTAAGGCGGAACGGAAATCGCCAATAAAGAGCTGGCGAATAAGAAGCTAACTTCAGCCTCGTAAACCAAAAACCGTTGCAAGACATTCCAGTTATGAAATGGAATATATAAGATGTTGCTATATATGACCATATAACCTAACTTATACATTGCTAAAGGAAGCAAAAGGGTTTAAGGTTCTGAAGGTGGAGCTGCGGAACTCGACAGCTATTTCCGAATAAAACTTTCCCTTTCCCTTGCCAGTGTATGTGGGAAATTACTTTCAGTTTTGAGCATGGTCTTTCCTGCAGTAACAGACCACTGTGAATAAGAGCTGTAAGTTGAAACATTCCGGTAACACCCGTGTGATCGTATGGTTTAAATGATCATACACTTCTATTTTAATATCATGTTCAGCTAAAGGTAAGTGTTTATGTGGGCACTTTTTAGTATCCCTTAAAATATTCTTGTATTATTGCCATATCCAGCGGTGGTCGTGTTGAACTGCATTATTTTCCTAGAATTATTGGGCACTAAAGTAAAGAGAATACTTTGTTAAGCAGACGTACAATGCTATTACCTTACCAAAATAATTTAAATTAAATCTAAAATCTTTTTGCGTTATGATTTTTAACCCATTTGACTACTTTCGCTGTACAGATGTGATTAAAGTTGGTTTCTATGGTGGTAGGGGAGTGTTATATTTGCTTTTTTTGTTTTGGTAGAATTGTAGTGTGGCAGAAACTGAACAAAATATTTCTCAGTTTTCTTGGAAGGGTAGTGATTCACTGATTTTGACTAATGACTGGATGTGATGAAATTGGTTTCACAAGGTCACTGAGACAGCTGAGCTGAAATCCCCTGGGTGGGAAGATATGAGCTGTAAAGGCAGCTGATTATGTCCATCAGAGCAAGACATTACTGTAACTTCTCCAAATTGTACTCTTATTAACTCCTCTAAGCGACAGTCAGTGGCATAACGGTTAGGGTGTCTGATCAGAAGGTCACCGGTTCAAATCACAGACCGATAAAGTTACCGCTGTACCTTACTCATGAGCAAGGTACCGTCCCCAAGCACTGCTCCCCGGGCGCTGGCCATGTTAGCTGCCCACTGCTCCTTCACGTCAAATGCAAAGGTCACATTTCGTTGTGGTGCACTGTGTGCTGTGCTGTGGTGTGTTCACAATGACAAATAATCACTCACTTTCTCTTCAAGATATAGCACTTAGAACCTGGAACTAAGCACTACTACGAAACTAGCTTTACAAACTACAGAACACATTGTGCATAGCATAACAGATGTTAACTCTTTTTCTAATACAGTATATGTTACCTACCGTAAACTTCTGCAGGTGGTAAATACACCTGAATAAAAGACATATGCCAGATTGTTGTGAAATTATTTATATGAAATTTATTGTGCTTATGGAGCTTAGTGCAGTACGGTGGCAGAAAAGATTTGACCTTAAGATTTGACGCACTCTAAATGCTACTCAGGCAAGACAACCCGCTTGAGCAACCTGAATGCAAAAATTATGGCCAGAACATCTGAATGGATAGCTGAATGTCTGCTGTGCTTCTGCAAAAACTCAAGCTCCAATGCATATTCCTTGGTTTGTAGTAGTAGGTCCCTTTATGCTCTTATGAGAACAATCTTCAGTGAGCTGCACAATGAAACCCGCACAATGCAGTGGGCAGAACTCAATGAGCCTTCTGACCTGTCGAGAACCATTTTGGTGGACCTTTCAATTTAAGTCATATAGTCCCTGAAGTTGTAGCAAATTCCTGTTTCATGCACCACCCCTAGACTTCACACTCATCATGATATGTTGTTAAATGTTGTGATACCAGACACTACAAACTGAATACACATATGGATATAGGCATTTACTTGTGAATTGGCTTATTGTTGATATTTCATCTTAGATCATGTCATTTCTTACAGCTTGATGTTCTTGTTCTTTTGTTTCACTTCTCTGTGACAACCCCTTTGTGTCATAGGACAGTCGTCTTCCTCTTCTGCTTTCCTGTCATATAGGCTGCACTACCGCCAACTTACATCTTTGTGCGCTGAAGCAACCTTTGTGGCAGGAAGTCAAATTCTTCACATTTACACCCATGACACAACCGTCTCTGTAGAGTGCTGCTTTTCAATATCTGACGGTAAGCAAACCAAATTATTAAGTACTGAGTTATATTTTACATAAATAGTAAGTAGACTCATTATCTTTCAGTGATTTTTTAGACATACGTTTCCTAAGGAAGACATTAAACCTTTGGATAGAAATAGAAACATACTTGGTGCACCATGGCCTTTCAACTCACAGTTTAACTGATTAGATATTTGAACTGCAAACTTGTGTTTATGAGATGCTTGCGTCTTAAATCTTTTCTTCTCCCACTGCTCCTGACACATGCTCATGTAACATGAAGTCTTTAGTCTGGAAAGCATGAAACACAAAAACTTACTGATATTTTAGTACATCTGAGCATACTTATCATATTAAAAAGTACATTTTACATCCATCTTAAAAACATTGTTATTGAAGGTGTTAGTTTCTCATGTTCGCGCAAAGTTATTCACAAGATGTGTCTATGAGGAAGTCCAAACATAGCTTTCTCCACGGAACAAAAATGTTCAGTGGCAGTAATAAAGAAAAAAAAAGATGAAGCAATGAAGACCTTGTGGTCACGTCTCATCTGACCATTTATGGTAGTGAGATATTCTGTTCACATATACTCTTAGAAGCTTTTCCTCACAGCAAACTGAAATTTGGCACCTTTTTTTCATAAGTCTGCAGGTTGCAACCTGAGCTAAAAGCATTTCAGTGCAATTAACACAATTTGCATTTCATATATACAAACATTTATAAAAACATATACATAAGACAAGTAAAGTGTATTTTAAGAAATTCAAAAGATTTTTTTTTTGGTTGGTCATTACCAAAATGCTGTTCGATGTGAAACTGTTCAATGCTGACAGTTGGGATTGAAATCAAATCTAAAATGAAAGTGATTTGTTCAGCACTTGTCAAGGTTAACGGTTGTTCTTAACTGTGATAATTAACTCCATTTTATTCAGTCATTTCTACTTGTTTAATCTGAAGGTGAAAGTGGATACACACACCACACTACACTGATTATTGGATGTTGAGATATTGGTCGGTCCTCATGATGCATGTAACCAGTATTTTCACCAGTCCCTGTTTTTAGCTTTTTTCTGAGCCATTTTTGGTTATTAGGTTATTTTCATAACATTGTTGAAAAAGCAAAACTAAATTAAATCATTCTTACCTAAATACTAAATAACACTTATCAGTGTTTAAGATGAAAAGTATGCCAGACATCAATAGCAAGAAAAAAAAAAGACAAAAGGGGGAAAAAGTAAACGATTTGTTTTTCATCAGGCGATGCTTAAGGCAGTGAGTCTGAAGACCCTTCTCCTACTGATATTTGGAGTATATGGTAAGAATTTAATGCAGAAGATAAGACCACATTCTTAAAGACTTAAATAACACAAACTCTAATAATTATTTTGCCCCATAACTGCTTGTTAAGATATAACACAGAATGGCTTGTGTTGATAATATGTCAAATCTATGAACATGAAGCACTTTAGGTAGTCTTATAATGTTGTATTGGAAGAAAAAGCATTTTTATGAAGAATTTCATTTTACATCACCTGTATAACATTTGTTTTTGTAGTAGTATTCTGTCAGGAGGAGGAATGTACATCTAAATCAAAGGCCACTTGTGATGAGTGCATTAAGTCTGGTCCATCTTGCGGCTGGTGCCAAGACTTGGTAGGTACTGCACTACTTTTTATGAATGCTAAAAATGCTCCACTTCAAAGTGAAGGTAATGGTAGCATCACAATTCACAATATTGAGTGAAATTTACCAAACCAGCAAATGGTCTAATGAGGGACTGGAGCCATTTAAAAAGTTTATACGCAGGAAATTCTCATGGATTTAAAAAATTTACTCTCAAATCTATCTCTAACTCTATTCCTGCCTGTATTTTCCATGCATAGAATTTCATCAAACAGGGGGAGCTGGACGCAGTACGATGTAACACTAAACAAAAATTGATTGCCAGAGGCTGCCCAGAGGACAAGATCATCAATCCACAAAATGACGTGTCTAAATTAAAAAACAAACCATTGTCAGTAGGGAAAGATTCCAAAGATCCAGTCCAGGTGCAGCCACAAGAGATTCGACTTGAATTAAGACCAGGTATGCTGGCTGATTATTAGAGAACATCCAAAGGTCTCCCAGAAAAATAGATGTCCAGATCTTCTTGTTGATATCCACATATTTACATATAGTTATTGTAAGATTTGTAGAATTTTGAAATCCTTTTATTTCATATAAGATGAAAAAAGAAGAGTAGATATTTTCAAGCTTTTTAGTTTTATCAACCTGTATCTAGAACGAGCGACTTCCGACTCATTTCACCAAATCGGGTCACATTTGTTAAACTCGACAAACCACAGTAGCAGAACACTCCTCAGGACCAAACTCACCCCAAAGACATGGGCCTAGCTGGAACACCAGATAAAGTGGAATCTTCACCTGTAAGTGTGTGAAAGGGCACCCGTGCGTGTGTCGCTGTGATTGGCAGTGACATCATTGGATCCACTTGAAGTGAGAAGTTACGCAATCTGAGAGTTAACAGATTATTAATAGTAATATTCTCAGAGTTGTGGTCTTGGCTGGTCTCGAAAGAAAATCAGAGTCCTTTTTATCCAAGTCCATGACAAGACAGAGTACAAATACGGCCGATTCCGAAACAAGACCGAAACCTAAGAAAAAGAGACCTAAACAACTAAATAAGACCTAAATTCCCTGCTAAATTTCCAAATGTTGAGCTCACCCCTGTTCAGAACTGCAAATTGCATACATAAGAGCTGTAGTAAACATTTCAATCTTTTTTTCTCAGGAAAAGAATGCACATTTGAGCTCAACTTTAAAAGGGCAGAGGGTTACCCTGTTGACCTGTACTATTTGATGGATCTTTCCTACTCAATGAATGACGATCTAAGCAATGTCAAGAAGCTGGGACAAGACTTACTTAAAAAACTCACATCTATCACAGGGCAAGCAAGAATAGGTAAGATGACAAAAGATGAGGGAGTGGTATTTAAATTACTGTGTCCTAACCCAGTCGTGACTAATCCACAGATCTACTGTATTCATTTAGGTTTTGGATCTTTCGTGGATAAGACACTTCTCCCATTCACAGACACAAATGAAAAGAAGCTTGAAAAGCCATGTCCAGAAAAAGAAACGGCTTGTCAACCAGCATTTGGTTATAAACATGTTCTCAGTCTGACAGATGATGAAAACTCATTCCTTACCACAGTTTCTAAGCAGGACATATCTGGCAACCTGGACACTCCAGAAGGTGGCCTGGATGCCATCATGCAAGCTGCCACATGCGTGGTAAGACATCTCTCCTAATAATGTGTGGCATTTTACTTACTTGTTTTCCATAGAAAAAGGTTGTTCTACACTGTGTTATGTTGCAATGCATTCTACCATCTTTAATGTGCATAGGAAGAGATTGGTTGGGGGAACAGCACACGTCTGCTAGTGCTGGCCACTGATGCTGGCTTCCACATGGCAGGAGACGGAAAGCTCGCTGGCATTCTAGAGCCCAACAGGGAGACCTGTCAGCTGAATAGTGAGAAAATGTACAGCAAGAGCAATGTCTGGGTATGTATAACCAAACAAGACAAAGATGATGCATATCTGATTAAGTTTGTGATTATTGACTGATTATTTGCCATTGTAAACACACTACAGCACAGAACACAGTGCACCACAATAAAATGTGACCTCTGCATTTTACCTATTCGTGAAGAAGCAGTGGGCAGCTGACATGGACAGTGCCCGGGGAGCAGTATTTGGGGACAGTACTTTGCTCATGAGTATTTCAGTGGCACCTGTACTGGTCCAGGATTCCAAACGGCAACCTTCCAGTCACAGGGTGAACGGCCTAACCGTTATGCTACCAACTGATTAGTTATAGGGCTTTTATTAACATTAGGACTAAAAGACTTCAGTGATAAGAATCATTGTCAATAATAGCTTCTGACAAACCATTCTGAAGTGCATGTATTGTCTCTTAATTAACTAAAATATCTCCATCAGGATTACCCATCTGTTGGTCAGATAGCCAGAAAATTGGAAGAGCAAAATATTCAGCCTATTTTTGCTGTCACTCAGGATGTATCAGACGTGTACAAAGTGAGTATTGCTGGTGCAAAATAGGCATTACAAATATTGGCATATACTGATCTGACTGTCTGGACATCTAGGGTGTCAGATATTGTTCCAAAACAAGCATCAAACTTTTTTTTTTTCTAGGAGCTGAGCCGTTTAATTCCTAAATCTGCTGTTGGTGTACTGACTAAGGACTCAAGCAATGTTGTAAATTTAATTGTGGATGCATACAATGTGAGATTATCCTCTTTTTCTTTTTTCTTTCTAAAAATACAATTAAAAACAATTAATCGTAATTAGAACAGATTTTCTGTTTGTTTTTTGGCTACCTATACAGAGTTTGTCCTCTAATGTAATTGTGACTCATGATGGACTCCCGGAAGATATAACAGTAACATACACATCCAATTGTAAAGACGGAAATAAGCCTAGTGAAAAAGGGATCTGCAATGGTGTCAACATTGGACAAGAGGTAAGACCACTCCTCTCACACACACAGCTAAAAGTGAGATTATGGTTAAATTGTGAAGAAATCCTGGCAGAGACAAATGTTTGCACCTTTATATCTCATGTAGGACATGTTAAGATCAGTATATTATTTTCAGGTTAAATTGCTCATGTTCTAAGCACTATCACAAATCTGTGATTTGTTTTTCAGGTGACCTTCAATGTGACTGTAAAGGCTACTAAATGCATAGACACAAAAACTTTCAACATTGGACCGCTGGGCTTTCGTGAAAAGCTTAAAGTTCATGTTCAAACACGATGCAAATGTGAGTGTGACAATGTGAAAGACGATTCTCACCCACACTGCAGTGGCCATGGCAGTGTCGCCTGCGGTATGTGCAGGTACAGAGAGACTTTCCGTTACTTGTTATTTTTAGCATCACATGAAATTTATGAGTTTGTAGTAATTTGGGTTCGCTACTTTTTTTCTGTTCTTTCCCCAGTTGCCAGTCAGGCTTCCTTGGACAGAGGTGTGAGTGCAGCTTGGGCCAGAAAGATGAAGCAGCACTGAAGGCACAGTGCCGCAAGGACAATGGCACCGAATGTGAAGGCCGTGGAGACTGTGAGTGTGGGGTGTGCAAATGTCACCTGACTGAGGGAGGCAAATATTATTACGGTCCTCACTGCGAATGCGACGATGAACACTGTGAAAAGTACCAAAACAAGATGTGTGGAGGTAACACACACAGAAACACACACACACACAGTCTTGTATTACTATCTTTGTGAGGTCCTTCCATAGACTCCCATAATGACTAGATGCATATAATTTTACACCTACACCTAATCCTAACCCTAATCTTAACCTCAGTAACCAAAAGCACATCTTTTACCTTTTTTAGTTTCTCAAATAAAACAAGCACATTTTCTATAGTCATTGTTCCTCATGGGGACCTCTCAAATGTCCCCACAAAGCCCCAAAAAAACAGATAAAAGTGATTTTAGTGGACAAAAAGGTCTCCACAATGCCATAAATACCCGGCCCACACACACAAGCCTAGCCACCTCAGTGACTAGGCTTGCATGGACTGTCTTTCTATCGCTCTCACACTAGGTTCTTCAAATCTTTTCAGGTCAAGGAAAATGTGTCTGTGGCAAGTGTCAATGCTTTGACGGCTATGAGGAGAGTGCCTGTCAGTGCAAGAAATCAAATGAAGGTTGTGAAACCATAAATGGAAGTGTGTGTCATGGCCGTGGCAAATGTGTGTGCAATCAGTGTGTTTGTGAGAGAGGATACAAGGCTCCCAAATGTGAGACCTGTCACACTTGCCAACTACCATGTGAAGAGTCTAAGTAAGTGAATTATAACCTTATCATCAAGATTGTACCTAAAATGTAGAAATACCTCATATCAATGCTTCTGTACCACAATATGCTAATAGATTCATGATATGCTTATATTCACATCACACCAGGAATTGCATTGAGTGTTTGGGGTTTTACACGGGACCATTTGAGAAGAATTGCTCACATGCCTGTGGTCACCTTAAACATGAGATGGTAGACAAACTAATTAAAAGTGACTGCCGAGCAAAAGACAAAGAGGACTGTTGGATGATCTTCTCAATGACTGAACGAGATGGATTTGACAAGTATAATGTCAAAATCCAAAGGGACAGAGGTATGGCTGAGCAAGTTCAGATGAACAAATGAACATAATTTTGCAAGTTACGGTATGCCATCTTACACCAATATCAGACGCTCAAAACCTGTTGTACAGTTGTCATTAAGTAATTACCATTAAATCTTACCGCTTCATTTAATTACATTATAAACATTACATTTCATTATTTATAAAACAAATGATATTGTGATTGTGAAAAGTTAATTAGGGAGTTGGCCTTGTGATCAGAAGATCACTGGTTCAAGTCCAGGACTGGTAAAGGTAACTGAGGTATCCATGAGCAAGGTACTGCCCCCAAGTTACTGCTCCCTGGGAATTGCCCATCAGCTGCCCACTGCTCCTACACAGATGGGTTGAATGAAGAAGTCATATTTCATTGTGGTGTACTGTGTGGTGTGCTGTGCTGTGGTATTTTCTCTGTTCTCTGCTACATTAAATAAACATAGATACTAAAACTTAAGTAGGAATTGTCTTTACTCCCTCTATTTTCAATGAAGTCATTTTGATTTCATACTGTGTGTGACAGAATGTAATCCGGGGCCAAATGTGCCACTCATCGTGGGAGTGTCTCTGGGAGCTGTGGCATTGATTGGACTTCTACTCCTTGTCATCATCAAGGCTATCTTTTATTATAAAGACCTCAAAGAATGGAAGAAGTTTGAGAAGGAGACGCAGCGTAGTAAATGGGCAAATGTATGTTCTCAGACGTGATATTCCTCTATAATACTTTCTTACAACTTCACAGTTTGCTTAAATAGGACATCTGATTGACGTTTACACGTTTTCCAGAAAGATATTTAGATGATTTAGACAGTGTCTGCTCTGATTTTGGTACATTACAATCCCTTACACTAGACATAAGTTTATCTTGTCTTTTTTAACAGGCTCAAAATCCACTATTCGAAAAGGCAACAACAACTGTTCAAAATCCAACATTTTCTGGAGATTCCTAAGGCAGCAGCGGATCACTGGTGGAATACTGAGTCTTGTACAATGATCCCTTACAGATTTATGAAGTGTGTGCTGTTTCAGGCGTTACCAATCCAGTCCACAACATGCAGCCAGTGCTCTCCATCCAAGTTATCAGTGTTCTACTCCAAGACCAAAAACAGGTGATCAGCTTTCGACAACTCTTGGCTGCCTCTTGTGAACTTGGTTGGCAACCTTTTAATATGTTTGTTTGTATTTTTTGTCATCACTGATCAAATCAGTCTGTCTTTTGAAAAATATAATCATTTATTGGGTTTCTTATTTGTATATAACTAAATGAATATGATTTGCTTTTGTTGTGTGTCGGAAATAGCTGTAAGATGTTTTTGATCTGTTTTGATATATAATTTGTGTATACCTACTTGCAATTTGTCCTTAGGAAAATAGGAAAATATATGAGTTGAATGTATTATTATTATTATTATTATTATTATTGTTGTTGTTGTTGTTGTTGTTTTGTTGTTGTTTTGTTAAACAACAACAACAACAACATTATCATTTATATATATATATATATATATATATATATATATATATATATATTATATATATATATATATATATATAAAATTCATTACTCATTGTTAAACATTGTTATGCCCCAAATAAAATAACAAATGAAATATATGTGTAGATCATATGATGTTTATTTCATATAAATTGGTTAACATATGCTGATGATCATGACATTGTGGAACATAAATTAATACTTGTGGGAGTAGATTACTGGTGGGCTGCTGGTCACAATGCACAAAAACACTCACAAAAGCATGGATAACAGGAGTCCTGGATTATGTAAGGAGGGGGTGAGGTTCACTGAGGCACTGGAGGCCAGTGCTTGGCCATTTGGGAATCCTGCGCTGCCCTCTCTCTCTCCCTCTCGCTCTCCCTCTCTCTTCCCATCTCTCTCTCTCCCCAGGCAGAGCTGGTTAATGAGTCTGAGGATTGGAAGAGGCACGGCAGCGTACTGAAGGCTGAAGTTCACAAACAGGGTGTGAGTCGGCTTGACACTGCTGCCAAGGAGACACAGAGGCTCACATACACTGTGGCAGAAGCAGGTAGGAAAATTACTCTCTAATCTTGCTGCTTCATGTAAATCTGAGGTTGAGTATAAAGCCTTTTAGTACCTTAGATGAACTGTTGGAGAAAGCTTACGGTAGTCTTGGCTTGATCCTTTTGAGCTCTGGAAGTCTGTGTGAGTGTGAGTCATTATCGGGTTGTGATTTATCCAGCTTCGTCTGCATAAAAATGTGTTGCATAAAGATGTGGGAGTGTGGTGTGGTCAGAGGTCGCTAAACAGCTTGCAGTAAAAGCAGCAACTGCCTCATTCCAAGCCTCATTCTGAATTTTCCCATGCAGCCCTCATAAGCAGCGTCATTGACAAAGGAGCCATCGTTGAGTTGCTGCATGAGTTGGGCACAACAAAGGCTGAAGTGATTAGACGGGTCTGAAAGAGGCTGTGCAGTGGACTGATCTCACAATCTCTCAAACAAACAACAAACTCACTTTTTATGATTGTCCATCCTGCAGTTCCAACCTCTTCACTTCACACATTGTAACTTGCTCTGGAATGATCATTTTGTAAAGTCATGCCATTTGTTATATATTATTTCCACAATAATGTAGGGCAATTAACTATTTAAACTCATTTGAGTTGTTTTTTAAATTATATAATACATCACTTACTCAAGCAAGGGCGCCATCATTCATTTTCATAAATCGATAGTAGTTAAATAGTAGCTATTTATTTGAGGAAGTGTTCCAAATAACAAAATATCTTAGATACCAAAACTGCATTTGGTAATATTCCTAACATCAATGTAGAATTTCTGATATGTTAATTTTTCATCCAATCTTTATCTTCACTAGTAAAATCAGTACTGAGAGCTGACCTTTCCTTGAGTTACAATGACATAACTTCCTCTTCACAGATCGTAATACAAGATTCCATTCATGATTATGTATTGTTGTATGTTTTATTTATTATTTGTTCATTCAGGAATTTCAGAAATGGTGAATTGGGTTGAATGTGCCACATGTAGTGAAAGCAAGGAAAGCATTACCCACTATGCTCTAAAATCTAGCATTCCACTTAGGATTTATATTGAAAGTCTTGTAGAATTGAGGATTTGTTTTTAGTCTCACTTTCGGGCTGAAGATTAGACACAGTTACCAAGGTGATTAATACGGCATTCTCAGATGTTAAGATTTTATGCAGTGTTTCAAATCATGAAAGTATATCAACATGCAGTGTGTTGCATTTAATTTTTATTAAGCCTAATTTGAAAACCGAGACTATTCTCAGTGAATGCCGGCATAATAATAGAGGGGCTGGCAGATCAAACACATGCATCTGTGTGGCTTCACTACTATGAGTGATCTATCAGTGAAGTTATGAAAATAACAGCTAACGCCTGTCATACAGACAATACAGCGCACACCTGTATGCAGATCCCTCACGCTTGCCATAAAAGGTCAGCGTGGCCCTGAGTGGCTGGAGAAAGACAGCCAGGTCGAGAGGCAAAGTGCAGGTGCTGTAAAGTAGGGAGTGAGCATTACGGGCACTTCGACGCCATCTGCTCGTCTCTGCTGCATCTCTCCACCTTAGCTCCTCTCTCGTTAGGTAAGTGTCTTTTTGCAGGTGAGTTTCTCTCTGCTGTCCCATTTGAAATGTGGGACAGGGTTTCAAAAGAGGAATGAAATTAGATAAATTGATTACATGAACCAAGCATGGGATTTAAGTTTGAAAATGACTTCCAACACTGATCCACTTATCTAAAGTTCATTCCCACCAAGTTTACAAGTAAATACTGTACTGCATAAATGACAAAACTTGTTTTACTACTTTTTTATTCTGAGTTGGTGTCAAGTGAGCAGAAACATACTGCTCTTAGGACTGGCATTCATTCATTGTGCCTGTGATTTAATGCTGCATTGTCTCTGAGTTGTCATATAAATTCACGAGCAAAAGAGAAAAAGCCACACCTTGAATCTGCTTCTTCTAGTGCATGCATAAAATTCTCTGTGGCTAGTTGCCACTTTGTTGCCAGAAAGTAATTCTGCATGTAAAAATCTATGATTTGGACTGGAATTAGTATTTCTGAATTTTGGTAACTCAGAGAATGTTTTAGAAATATTGTTGAATAGGGTGGGGCTGTGGGACAGCAGAGAGGGATGCAAAGCCACACAGACATACATGTGGCAAGTCCAGGACATATATCTCACGAGGCCATATCAAACCGAATTATGTAATGACCATTTGCTTTAATAATGTTGAAAACTACCAACAACTAGAATGATATTACTAAGTTAATCTTTTTGCCTATAAGAAATAGGCAGAAAAATATCTCTGTTTCTGTTCGTTTGGAGGCTGCCTTGAGGGGTTCAGGAAGTTCATCCCTCATTGAACAGATAGCCATGTCCTGCCCCTGATAGAGAGGCTCATCCAATCCAAATTCAAGATCATCAGTCCACTGATGAGTCATTCTTTTTGTCTTACCAAAGGCTGCAGGGAGCATATGCAAATAGAAAAAATATTTGTGGGGTAGTAAAGCCATAAACTTGATGATAAATCTACAGCTTCTTATAATAACACTTCTCTTCTGCTAGTAAAAGTATAACGTAAAAGCAAGTAATTTAATATGGATTTCATAATCTGACCAGTTATACATTAATATAAATGTAGGAAATGTTTCATTAACTGGGGATTTATGGCAATCTATATATAATAACACATACATAGTCACCACTTATTGGTGGTTTCATTGCAGTGAGAGCGTCTCAGTAAACACCGTAAAGCGGATTCTGTGCATGATATACATGCATGAATGCAGTGAACAAATATACATGTATATATTTACATATGTTACACCAGACGGAAGGGATGAACAAGCAAGCTGGAGTTTTCTCTTAATGACCCAGAGACCTTTACTCTTTCTAGATCTACTCTAGATTCTAGATCAGCAATGGTACATCCATGCTATATTCTTAGGCTGAATTGCTGCTGTGCAGCTACTGCTCACAGTATGTTGTTTTGAAATTCTGGGGCCCCTGAGGCAGATGACAGTTACTAGGCAATAGAACAAACTCAGAGCCAGTCAAGCATTACCAACTCATCTGACTCAACTGTTCGATCTATCGACAGGAAACAAAGGTATTGTAGGCAGTAAAACGCCCAGTTGAATGTGGGCTGGTCATGTGGTTTTTGAGGCCTAAGGGTGGGAGGCAGTTGTCATTCTGTAAGATGCAAAACAGTTTTGTTGATTTTTTTTTACTAAAACACATATGCTGCAGCATATTGAAACAGCTGGGTGGTGTGTGCACACGCAAGGCACACTGAACAAACATCATGTGGTAATGCTTTATAGCACTGAGCTTATCATAAACCCTATTTCCTGTTGAGCACTAACTGTTACTTCCTTTAATAGATCCATATGAACCACAGGGTTTTCACACTCCAAATTATATATGTGCTTAAAAGTGTTTATTTTCACAACTTATATCCTGAAATATAACTGCCCAGTCTTGCAGTGGCCCTGATGAAGTAATCAATTTAGACAGCAAGTAGCACAAGTTTCAAAACAAAGAGGGAGGGGTCAGGAAAAGCAGAAGTATTTTATTGAACCCCACCCTTCACATTTTCACAAATTTGGAATGATTCCTGTTTCTGAAAAGTTAACTGAACACTAATTGAAAACTAGTTTCATAGACTTCTAGTTCAAACAAATATCAGATTTCTCAGGATTTGCTAGCATCAAATTTTACACTAGATTTCATTTTTTGAAAGAAAACCATAGACAAGATTCACAAATAGTTTATTAACTGCTCTAGCTTCATTTCCCTTCTTCCAGTTCTAGTACCAAAGATAGAAAGCATGTGGTAAGATTGGGTCAACTATTTTAAGACCACTGACAGATACTAAAATGTGAGTCATAAATTGCTTTTGTGCCATTACATTTTCATTTTAGCTTAAAGTTTTCATGGCATTTGTATTTGACCAAAATTGAATCACTGTCACATAAAGGGGGTGTGCAGGTGGTGTTGGTAGCAGATTACTCCTGTCCACAGTAAGTGGAATGGCCTCCTATCCCCAACCCATTCCCCCTTTACATATCCCAGCCCCAAATGCACCTGAGCCAAGTAATCAAAGGTTGTACAATGCTCATTACTTGGCTCAGGTGTAGCAAAAACGTAAGCAATACATAGTAAAATACTTGGACTATAATGTGAACACAACGTATTAACTGGATTGAAAAGCTACAATATGAGACATTTAAGAGAGCAACGGGCTGATGAATCTGAAAGTTTAAAAAATCTGAAACTAAATACAGTGTGTGGTAGGCAAGGACTAAAATGAGAAATTGTTAGAATTTCAGTGGAATACCTTTTTAAATAAGTAATTTGAACTGTGCTGAGCTTCTCTTGCAATAATTATAATAAGCTAATTAAATTTTTTTCTTGCCTTTTCTTTATCTACACTGTCTCTTTAAGGTAGATCCCCATTCTGAAGCTGGCACCATGCCACAAGGCCAAGCTAAGAGTGACGTTCCAAAAGTCCTCAATAAAACCACACCAGGACTACAGATATGGCGAGTGGAGGTGAGAGTTGAATATATAGGCCTCCTCAGTCATTAGTCAGGTCCACAGATCCGAGTTAAGGCAATCCTCGTGTCATTTAGATAAGATTCTTTGCTTTTAAGTGTAAATCTATTACCATATGTCTTATCTAACCTTTTTCATCATCAGAACATGGAACTGGTGCCCTGTCCGCCTAAAACATATGGGCAGTTTTTTGAGGGAGACAGCTATCTAATACTATATGTAAGTATAGCTTTCAAAATGTCATTATCATAACTTCAACAGCCACAATGACAAAAAAAATCAATTATATTGATTATAGACAATAATAAGTTCAAATCTGCTGATCATGCCACTTTCAGACGCAAAAGACCAGCAGTTCATTCAGCTATGACATCCACTACTGGCTGGGAAGTCAGACCTCTGTGGATGAACAGGGGAGTGCGGCCATATACACCACCTTAATGGATGATCACCTGGGTGGGGTGGCCATCCAACATCGAGAGACCCAAGGTTATGAGAGCCCTACCTTTAAAGGCTACTTCAAGAATGGCATCATGTAAGATCCTAATTCTGTATCATAATATCATAAATCTATATTTTCTTGGACAAAAATTATAGAATGTTCTGTTAGCTATCATGACATGGCTAAGGCCTTAGTACAGTTGTGACTGACACAGACAGTTTCACTAAGTAGTGTTCTTTATTAAGAACATTTCAACATCTCTTCATGTTCCTCCTTCACCTTCTTCACCACAGTTACAAGAAGGGTGGAGTAGCATCAGGGATGAAACAAGTGGAAACCAACACATACAACATACGCAGACTGCTCCACGTCAAAGGAAAGAAGCATGTGGTTGCAGGAGAGGTAAGAAAAGCTCCACCCTTAACTTAGGAAAGACTTCTTGAAATGCTTAAAAAGCAAAAAGTATATTGTCCCCTGCAAGCAAAACAGGCCAAGCACTTTCTCAGTCGCTTACCTGTTTATTTTTTTAAATGGTAATTATTTTCCATTGTGAACAAACCACAGCACAGCACACAGTGCACCACAATAAAATGTGACCACTGCAGCACCTAGGGAGCAGTGCTTGGGGGTGATACCTCAGTGGTACCTTCCCATCCAAGATTTGAATCAACTACCTAGGTGTATTATGCGTAAATTTATACATAATATCAAATAATTTACACTTCCTACCATTACCCACACTAAAATTGTTATATTGGGTATGCTGCCCAATAATATAAGCAAACGAGGAAATAAGGGTTACTGGCAAATCGCCTTTTTTTGTGTGTGTGCGTGTGTGCTTAGGTGGACATGAGCTGGAGCAGCTTCAACAAAGGGGATGTGTTTTTGCTGGATTTGGGGAGTCTCATCATTCAGTGGAATGGGCCCAAGAGCAATCGCATGGAGAGACTAAAGGTAAACAATGCATTTCATTTTATAAGACCAGTGTGTGCATGTTTTATTAGAAGAATAATGGTAGGAAATATGCTAGGTAGAAATAAACAAACTGACCTTTAACCTTTGATCAAATGTGGTATTCGTATGACAAAGAATTTGTTCAGTCAATAAGTTCAGTTTTTATGTTACTGTAATAATAGAGTGCTGTTGACTACAATCCTTGTAGGGAATGAATCTGGCAAAGGACATCCGTGACCGTGAGAGAGGAGGCCGAGCACAGATAACTGTGGTGGAAGGAGAAGATGAGAACTCTTCTGAAGAGGCCATGAACCTCATGAAACAAGCTTTGGGTGAAAGAAGAGAAATTAAAGAACCCATTCCAGATGAGGTGGTGGATGAGAAGCTCAAGTCCAGCATCAAACTCTTTCAGTAAGAGTCAAACGTTAAAACTACAAAAAAAAATCATAAATACTGTTTATTTCAAAGAAGTTACTCTGGAAAAAGTATATATTTTATACTGCAACCTGATTTACTCATCTATTAATTATGATAAATTAATTACCAGTTTGCTCTGTTCTTATTTTAGATCAACAAATATCTCCATCACTTAATCTCAGTCAATAATGTCAAGTGCAATTATGTGAGTACTATAATGAGTGTGGTTTTTTCAGCATTTCAGATTCATCAGGCAGCCTGGTAGTACAGGAGGTAGCAGTTAAGCCACTAACACAAGACCTGCTGAATCCTGAAGTAAGCCTAAGCAAAAAAAATGAAAAATGACTAATGAAAGCAGTGTAGCAGTAATCTTACAAAAAATTGCTATATATATCACTAAATTATCTTGCACAAAGAGGATGACCAACCCTGTTCAAAGGTCACACTGATAGGAAAACCTCTAAAGCCACCGTCAAATGTCAAACCCCATATCATTGTGAAGGTGTACAAGTATTTTACATCAATACACAGCTGGATTGGGAAACATCTATAATGACATACTAAGGTTCATAAAATAATAAGTTGCGTGATAAGAGAATTACAGCAATCAATAACAAGATCTGTGTAAAGTTACAACAGAGAATTCCTTTTCTAAGATAACCCACAACTAACTGGAATTGAAACAAATTTACTTCTCCTTCAATGGCAGTTTGTGGGATTGAACAACAAACTTTAGTAACACAGTGGGTTGTGGAAGCCAAAAATAAAAGCAAATAAAGAGAACTAAATCAGCAAAAATATACAGCCTAACACCACCTACCACTTTCATGTGCTCATTGTTATACTGACATAAAATGATATATTTTGCAATGCTTCAGAAGAAATCTGTGTTGACCGAGTATTCAGGTTACTGCCCCCTACAGGAATAAAGAAAATATGCAAAGTGCTAAACTGATCAAATGAATATCTGTGCCAGGACTGCTATCTGCTGGATCAGGGTGGAATACGGATCTTTATCTGGAAGGGCAGGAAATCATCCAAGACAGAGCGGTCACAATCGCTGGATAAAGCTGAGGTAAAAGTCAAACAAACTCCTGAAAACAGGTTCTATAAATCAGCATTTTTCCACTGATTATAGACATGCAGAAGTATGTTTTTCTATAAGAGAAAACCACATGATCTAATTCCTCCATTTTAAATTTAGGCCTACAAAAAAGCCAAAAGCTATCCTCCATCCACCTATGTGGAAACGGTGAACGATGGCTCGGAGTCATCAGTGTTCAAGCAGCTTTTCCAGAAATGGACAGTAAAGGGTCAAACTGTCGGAATGGGCACTACACACAGTCCAGGCAAAATATGTGAGCACTGATTAACAGGCAGCTTAACATTTACTACATACACATATACCAATATAATTAACTCTAAGTTTTTCTCTGTAGCTAAGGTTGAGCAGGTAAAGTTTGATGCCACCTCAATGCATGCCAGACCTGACATAGCAGCCCAGCAGAAAATGGTGGATGATGGCACAGGTCAAGCAGAGGTTAGTCATTCAAGTAATATAACTAAAGCCACAATAAAAGTACTTTAAAACTTGCATATGACATTTAATTTTCAGTGTATTTTATTTTTGTTGCAGTACATTTGTATGCTTAGCTCAACAACAGTAATGCAGAAGTGGACAATCCAAGTTTAAAACGTCCTTAAGCCAGAAAAACACATTTTTAGTTAAGTCAGTATCATTTCTGGCTTAAGCCGGTTTTGTAGGTTGTGATATGGCACAAAAGTACAAAGTTACAAGGTAAAGTCATAAGGGCAGGTTGCACAGTCCTGTTAGATGAAGCATATATTACAAATAAACAAGATCAAAACTAGAAATATATTTTAATAATGTACTATAAAACCATAAAACCTCTTCCAAAAGTACCAAAATCTCCCTTTTAGTAACAGGGTAAGTGTTTATATGTCCTTTTCTTCTTGTAGGTTTGGAGAATAGAGAACAATGAGCTAGTTCCTGTGGAAAGAAAGTGGCTGGGACACTTTTATGGTGGTGACTGCTACCTCATCCTTTACAAGTATGAAGTCAGCAGCAAAATGCACTACATTCTCTACATGTGGCAAGTAAGTAGCCTTCCATAGTCTCTTTCTCCTATCGTCACACTTTCTCTATAGACAGACACCATAATCTACCTTTTGTACTGTCATAGGGTCGACATGCCAGCACAGCAGAACGGACCGCTTCAGCATATCAGGCAGTAATTCTGGACCAGAAGTACAATGGGGAACCAGTGCAGGTTCGAGTGCCTATGGGGAAGGAGCCCATGCACCTCATGGCCATTTTCAAGGGCAAGATGGTAGTTTATGAGGTGGGTCTATTGGCAAAATTTCATTACATTTGTGAGGGCTGTGGACCAGCCCAAGAAAATAGTTTTATTAGAATGTAGATTTAATGCTGACAATTCTGTCAGTGCTGGGTACAGCCTAAATTCTCTGATGGGTTTGTAGGATGGAAGTTCCAAAGATGGCTCCACCTTTGTTCAGCCGGCCGTGAGACTGTTTCATGTTCACGGATCGAATGAGTTCAACACCCGTGCCATCGAGGTGACTCCCCGCGCCTCCTCCCTCAACTCCAACGATGTCTTCGTGCTCAGCACTGCTACCTGTTGTTACCTGTGGTATGGAAAGGTATTACAATGATCAGTGTTCAAATCCACACAAGTGAATGCATTCTAATTAGGAAAGGCCAGGCCACACAGACCCACATGTTAAGATAAAAGAATGTGTTTTAGTACTTTTGATGCTGTTTTTAAAGCATTCAAAATACAAATACTGGGTTGCCAAAAAGAAATGTTTTGTCAGAAATAATATAGACTTTTAAGCTTGTACTTGTTTGCTAATCAGTTGTTTGTAAGCTAAGCTCTTTTTGTTCTCCACAAATACAACTCCTACATCTGCTCCTTCAACTTCTACAATACTACCTGTTGTTACCTTTTTCCTTCACTTTTTTTCCTGTAGGGCTGTAGTGGGGATGAGAGAGAAATGGCTAAATCCCTGGCTGACATCATTTCTAAACGGGAGAAGCAGGTCATAGCAGAGGGACAGGAACCTGCTGACTTCTGGGTCAACCTGGGAGGAAAGTCCCAATATGCCAGTAGCAAAAGGTAAACTGACAGTCAAACATTGCACATTTATTTACATCCCTCCTATTGTACTCTTATTTAGCTGACTGTTCTTGTGTTCAGATTGCAGGAAGAAAATAGCCAGATCAGTCCACGCCTTTTTGAGTGCTCTAATCAGACAGGTACCTTCATTGCAACAGAGATTCCAAATTTCAACCAGGATGACCTGGATGAGGACGATGTCATGCTGCTGGACATCTGGGATCAGGTGAGAACTATCCTGGCTTTGACAGACTACCACATTTTTATTTTGTTATACTGAGAGGAAAGTAACTGGGGAAGCAATCAGAGTTAAAACAATACCCTTTTCTCATGTAAGGTGTTCCTGTGGATTGGGAAAGGTGCCAATGAGACAGAGAAGAAGGAAGCTGTAATAACCGCTCAAGAATACTTGAAATCCCATCCTGCTGGACGGGATTTGGAGACACCTGTACTAGTAGTCAAGCAAGGTTTTGAGCCACCCACATTCACTGGCTGGTTCCATGCCTGGGACCCTCACATGTGGAGTGTAAGCACCAGCAATCATTTGCTCAATGATCTATATATAGAAAAACAACAGATTTAATTATATCAAACCTGAAATGTGTTCTGCTTTCTCAGGCTGGAAAGTCTTACGAAGAACTTAAGGCAGAACTTGGAGATGCATCTGATGTGATCAAGATTACAGTGGTAAGCTGTAGTTCCTCTTTTAATAAAATGTTCCACCCAAATATAGTAATGTCGCTAAAAATGAATTAGAGCCCATATGGCAAGTACTTTCCAAACATTGTTTTGTGATGTTTGGGTATTTAGTTAGAGTTCTCCTTTAAAGCCAGCGTAGGTCAGTAAATGGTGCTGATGAGTGTGTGTAGATGAGAACGATGAGAGTTCACTATCTAAACAAAAGACAATAATTTAAGATGAGAAAAATATTTTTCAATTTTCTTTTATACTTCAATATAAGGCAACTAATAAACAATAATGGTTTATTTTGAATGTAGGACATGACCAAGCCTCTCCAGGCTCAGACTAATGGGACCAATTCAATTTCTGTGGGAGCTGTACCTCCCTCCACACTGCCAACCCACCCAGCAGACAAGCTGATGAACTGCCTGGCAGAGGATCTTCCTGATGGAGTCGACCCAACCAGAAAAGAGGTACATATATAAATCCATATGAAACAATGCCTTTCACAAATGATCAGCTTGTTTATCTCCTTCATCTTACAGTAGATTATGCAACTTTTAAAAAAAACTTTCGTATAAAATTTGTTACATATGTTCAATTTTTAAACATTCTAACCTTTCTGCTCATGTAACCTCTTTAGGCATATCTATCAGAAGAAGAATTCAGCCTCATCTTGGGTGTTTCACGGGTGAACTTTTACTCCATGCCCATGTGGAAACAGCAGAATCTTAAAAAGGAGAAAGGCCTGTTTTAAAAGAGATGTGTGTGTCTTTTGAGTTTTTACAGGAATCCCTCATCAGTATGAAGTCTGTGTGAGAAACTTAGTTTAAGGAGCATACAGTACAGATGACTTTATTGAGATTTTTAAATGTTTGTATACATAGAATCACTATATTTAAAATACAGAGAATATATTTCTGCACAATTGCATTATTCTAAACTTAAAAATGTACAATTAGAGAAGATACGTTTGTAATAATTGCATGTTAAATTATACATAGATATATGGAAATACTATAAACTAACTTTAAGTAGCTAATAGGTAGACTAAAGTGACTGGGTAATTAGCCAAAAGGCAGCTTGTTTATAGTACTGTCTTTTTACATGTATGAGTTTACATTGGACATGGATTATTAAATATGAATTTCCAGTATCACTTCAGGTTCTTCAAGATTGCATAGGCATATACGTTTAATGAAATTTTATTGAATTGCTTGATACCATTCTGTTGATATAGTGTTATGCCCAATGATATATGCAAGAGATAATCATACTTCTGATGTTAGAAAACGCTCTAGTATTCAAAAGATGCACCACAGCACATTGTTTTTCAGTGTATACAAGCAGTACCACAGTTGCTAATAAAACACAAAATGTTTAAATTTATGAGAAATATGAATACAATGCAATAATGAATCTTAAATGTATCTGTAGATTTTTTTGCAGCTGCTTTTTTATTAAAGTGAGTCTTCAGAACTTATGAACTGACATATCTGATGTGTTTATCAAAGTCATGAAGAAACAAATCAAAACTAATTGCTAATTGCTTTGACCAGTCAATAACTAATTGCTTGTGAAAACTAATTGCTTTGACCAGTGAATAATACAATAAATGTACTATATATATATATAATATATATATATATATATATATATATATATATATATATATATATATATATATATATATATATATATAAATATATATATAAACATTCTATATTGTTCGTCTATTACTACTTCACTACTGAAACCCAACAGTCCTTGACAAATAATTAATCATACAGAGATTCTACTATTTCATTAGTCTTAATCTAAGCTAAAAGTATTTAAAAAGGTGAAACACTTTCTGTCCACTATGGATTAAATGTCTAATCAGAGTAGTGGTTTATGAGTCTCCGAGCTTCCCTGACCCCTGACAGGTAAGGCCCATGGGTAGGTAGCAGTTCATGTGATTCTGCCCTACCTGCAACAGGACCTGCAAAGGCTTTAGAGACACAATAGAGTATTAAAGACCTTTAAATATATGTTTGCTTACTTGATTCATTAAGATATATTGTAACAATTACCATCTGTCACTGTTCTTCATAGATAACTGTGTATTAGATTTATGATTTACCTTCTGAAATATAATTGAGCAAGATTAATGCGTTGTTATTCCTTAGCAATAACTGCAATAACCATGTTCAGCCAAGTGGTGGGAGTGTCATACTTTAGCAATAATCTCAACATCCTTTACGGATATGACTTGAGCTCATGCTTATTTTCAAGTTCTGCCAAAGGATAACATTTCAAACCAACTTCTGAATGCATCACAGTTGTTTTTGACCTTACTAAGAATTTTTAAAAATGCACTTGATTGACCTATTCTCAGTAAAGGATATTCATTAGAAGCTACTTGGACACACAACTAAAAATATCTTTTCTAAATATACTATTCATACTAACACAGTGTTATATTACAGGTGTTAAAGATGTGAATTCCTTACAGTAAATAGTCAACTATACCTTGCTATCTGAGTCTTCATTCTGTTGAGGAAGAGGTGCAGCTAGGGCCTTTTGCATTTTAACTCCATCCAATTCTTGGGAACATAAGAATAAGAGCCCAAGACACGAGGGTTAAGTAACTCTACCTGAGATCAACACTTTGGACACATCAGGAACAGTCCATCTAGTAAAGGACCTAAGCAGTCTTTAAAAAGAAAACATAGTTGCAGTGTCATTCATAAATTCACCTCACAGAAATTGCCATTACTGACTTTGAATTTTTGTTGATATATTCTCATATGTGTGATGTAAATGTAAATGTGTCACACCTCACACACAAGTGTCCTCACTTCACTGTCTGGAAGTGTCTCCATATGTAAAGTGCTTCCTCGCCTGTAATCCAGCCACAAAGTACGGGGTGACGGCCACTGTATCGAAGCCACAGATCTTCTTATACCACGTCTTTTTTCCAGGCGTCTCCCACTGATTGTGAGCTATAGACTGCTTTGTCTTCAGGTCCCTCGTTCCACACAAGCTGAATTCCTGCACAGTCTTCTGGCCAAAACCTCTCACTGAAAGACAGGAAGATCTTGTCCACGGTGCCAAAACCAAGTCTCTCAATGGCATTCATCTTAGATTTGGGTAAAGCAGGTTCAAACACTGTTGCTGCCTGTTGTTTTAAAACCCCCAAAGACACGGTTACAATCGCATGATCAGCTTCAAAGATCTGGTCATTCTCACAGATCACTCTGACAGGATGCCCCATCTCCAAGTTCTCAGGGTTCCACTTGATTTTTTTCACCGCTTTATTGGTCAGGATCATTTCTGGTGGCAGTTCTTTCACAAGAACATCCAAAACAGCTTGGTAGCCCCCAGGACCGAGAGTATTGTAAAATTCTCCATCCAACTGAATATACTCACTAATCGGAGATGCAGATACTTCAAAGAGGGATGAACTTGCCTCATCTGTACATTCATTCCTCTTGCACCACTCAAAAATCCTCGCTCCATCTTTTGAAGATGCTAATGGAGATTTAGCATAGAAGAGATCGAGGTAATCCCCCAAACTCATGACTCTGTACTTTGCCTCCAGTTCTGACTCAAAGGCATCGGAAGTGATTTTCTCAAAGAGGGCAGTGACCTGGTCAGCCAGTTTATCATCAAGGTGCTTGCCATCTTCCGTAAAAAAATAGTCTCGAGAATTCTCAGAACTGTCTTCCAAAGTTTCTTCAGCTAACAAATGGTGTTTTTTTGCTAGTTGGAATAGAGGGTTTCCTTTCTGTCCATGAATCCAGTTGGCACCAAGTTCAATAATATTCTCTGTGAATGGTTTGGTCGTGCACACTCTACCTCCGACTTGTTCATTTGCCTCAAGGATCTTAACCTGTGTAAAACCAGCCTGAACCAGAGAGGATGCTGCACTCAAACCTGCAAATCCTGCACCCACAATCACAATTTTAGCATCTCTGGACACCACAGGTGATGCACTCATCTTTGCTATTTAAACACACCACTTGGTTTGCAGGCAAAAAAATACAGACAAAACGTTGCAAAGTCTAAACACAACCATATTTATACTTGAAGGAATGAGGTCACATGACTAGAACTGATCTAATACCTGTAAGTCTATTCTGAGATGTGGACTGGATTCCTGGATTGGAGTCTGTATGAAGACAAAGAGTCCAGGAGGGAAAAGAATCCAAACACATGCAACCTGATATATCTGAAGTGTTTATGAAAGCCACAAAAAGTTCTGTAAAGATTCTGTTTATTTCAGACCACTTACTAATATAAGGATTTAAACTGTTAAAGATCAAGAGTTACAGCTTACCTAGTGACTAGTCAAACAGATCAATCCACTGTCTGCCAAAGTGATTTAAGTGGCTATAAAAGCACTGCATAACTGTTATAGGTTAATAGTTATGATTGCTGTAATTAAATTAACCTTGCATATGTTCAGTCATTTCATAATTTTAAAGAAGTACATCATTTAGTGTTGCTGTTAGTAATGACCAAGTGATATGATAATCAGCTATGGAGACAAAAGGATTTATCTTTCTGTATCCTATCTAACCAGTCATTAATGTTATATTTTACTAAAAAGTGTTTAATATTTCTATAATATATTTAAACAAATAATCAATTCATCAGTAAATTATAAGAGATTTGGGCTTTGATGCTGTTGCACTTATTTTCACTGTGTAACCCAAATCGAGCATTCCCACAGAGCTTTACTGAGTATTTTTTTGTTCTTTAGGCTGATCACTCAAAGAGACAGTTTAATTACAGTATTGATAGCATAGCTCTTTTGATTCTATAAGTAATGACCTTTGGGAAAAACTATCGGATTAAATTTAAACCTTCACACAATCCCATCACTCTGCAGATGAGAAATGACTGGGTTGCATCACATCACTTATGTCTTTCACTAAAAACGTATGGACATTATGGGTGTTATGGGCTTAAGTTCAGCGACATTTCACAACTTTGTGTCACAGTAGGAGAACTTGAACTTTACAGTTTCATTTGCTGAACAAACTCTCTACAAAGACTTGAAGTCAACACTAGAAAAACAAACAACTAAAATATAAAAATATAAAACAGAGAAGCAAGACAAATTCCTTGTTAGTCCTGTTCTGCCAAGCGGTAGGTGTGTCACATTTTAACAATAACCTCTGCACCCTTAACTGATTTTACACGAGCTCATGCTCATATCCACAGAATGCAAGTACAAGTGCCCATGTGGACTGAACCTATACACCTGGCCATTACAAGGGCAAGATGGTAGTTTATGAGGTGGGTCTATTGGCAAAATTGGCAACATCTGTCGGGACTGAGAAACAGGATCAGCTCGTGCAATGTAATATGATTTCTTTTAGGTTGGCGACTCCATAAATTTTAGGCACAGACTTATTCTTTAATGGGTTTGTAGGATGAAGTTTCAAAGAAGGCAAAATTGTTTGAAATATGAATTTCCAGTATCATTGTAAGTTCATGAAGACCTCAAGGGAATACAGGTTTAATGAAATTGTATTGTTTGGGACCACTGTGTAAATAAGTGTAATATGTGTAAATACGTTTATGCAAAGTAAGACATGCAAGAGACAATCATGTTTCTGATATTAGAAAAGGCAATGGTATTCATTTATTCATTATCTAAACCACTTCATTCCAATCAGGATAATGGAGACCAGAACTTATCCCGGAACTACAGGTACGAGGCGGGGACCAACACACAGCAGGCACTCTCACTCACATAAACATACTGATATTCACACTTATGGGGGCAAATTAGCCTAGATAGTCTACCTACAGTGCATACTCTCGGACTGTGAGAGGAAACCAGAGCACCCAGAGAAAACCCACACAAACAGAGGAAGAACACACAAACTCCACACAGAAAAAACCCACGGCCAACCCAAGGATCAAACCCAGGACATTCTTGCTGTGAGGCAACAGTCTAACCACTACGCTAGCACTATTCAACACATTCAATAAACATTGTTTTTCAGTATATACAAGCATTGCTACAGTTGTGTATAAACCAGACGGTGATCAATTTTATGAGAAACACTATTGATATAATGCATTAATTTATCTTAACTACATCTACACAATTTTCCTAAAAGAATTGTATTTAAGTGTTTCCTCAGTTGGGATTACATCATATAAACACATTTTTTAATATGAGATAAAAAAATACAAACACATACAAACTGATGTTATGTTTATCATGTGTTTATCAAAGTCCCACACAAGTGAATTTAAAGTATAAGGTAATATATGGAAGATATTTTTTTCTCCAAAAGTAAGTTATTTGCATGACGAGCATTCATGAAGTACAGTTAAATACCAGAGGTGGGCAAAGTACCTAACTTCATTACTTAAGTGAAAGTACAGATACCACTAGTCAAATGTTACTCCGATACAAGTTAAAGTTGTACAGTCAGTTTTTTACTTAAGTTAAAGTACTGAAGTACTTGTTTTAAAAAATACTTAAGTATTAAAAGTACATCTTCTTTCACAGCATTGTTGCATTATTGCCACAACACTTATAATACCTAATGTATCTGACTAGCTTGTAGAAGCTGTAGAATAAGGAACTGGTAGAATGTTACAGAATGAGACACAACCTGAACTGACAAAGAAAACCAGTCATTAGTTTATTTTTTTAATTAATTATAAGATGACACACCCCAACAAAACGGCATGGTAATGTTCTGACCCAGCTCTGGCATTGTGTGCACATGTATATGTGTATGTTAATCACAGGGTTCCCACGGGTCCTTGAAATCCTTGAAAGTTTGTGAATCTGAACAAATAAGTTCAAGGCCCTGGAAAGTTTTTGAAAACAGGCATAAAAAGACACCACCCTTGAAAGTCCTTAAATATTTTTTGGGAATTGAAATTTCATGGATGACCACCGCCGTGTTATTATTTTGCCACCACAAGTTTGTTTAAATCGATGCCTAGGCCGACTTTTAATTTGCGAAAGTTCGTTTACGGCACTACATTCTTGTGTTTCCTGTACGTAGTCAACGTAACGTGTGCGTAGCCACTTTAGGTGCAACCAGAGTTACACTGAGTCAGAGTGGAAGTGAAGTAAATGCCGCCGCGTGTGGTTCTTGAATTTGAGTATATTGGTCCTGGAAAGTCCTTGAATTTGATGTTAACTAAGGAGTGGGAACCCTGTAATCAGGAGGACAGTGCAATAGCTGTAAATGCAGCCAGCTCACAACATATCATCATTCCAACCTGCTTAAAACCCAGCTCTACACCTCCAGCTTCATGACTTTACAACAGAAACAATGTCTTAATCAAGACAAAAAACAGCAGAACTGTCTGAAACTGGTTTTATAGTGACAATCTACAGGCGTGATGTAACCCTACTGATTACTGACAGACTGTCACCTACCAAACAACCAATCACCTTTTAGAAAAGGGGGAATAACATCCACTTTATCCACAGGTTTGAAAGTAACGAGTAACAAGAACCTTGATAGAAATGTAGTGAAGTAAAACGTACAGTATTTGTCTTTAAAATGTAGTGAAGTGGAAGTCATAAGTTTCCAAATAAAATACTACTCAAGTGAAGTACAGATACTCAAAAACTCTACTTAAGTACAGTACTCAAGTAAATGTACTTAGTTACTGTCCACCTCTGTTAAATACATCTTCCATATTGACAGACCTCTGCTCTACCTCCTTCTTTTTTACCTGACATTTTCTTTTGGGTTCTATAAAGTTTCTATCAATTTCATACCATTTCTTTAAAAAATAAACACAAAACTTGAGTGAATAGAACTCATGTACGTACATACCGGTCAAAAGATGTAGACTACTGTCATGAGTCATAGAGACATGATAATTAACCAGAGCATTATTAACAAAGCCTTTTAACCTAAAGATGCTTGGTAAAGGCTGTCACATTGAATTATCCTTTTAAACAAATTAATCACCCTGCAGATGAGGAAAGTCTGTGTTGCATCATATCTCTTATACAGAATTATTATGGGGATTATAGGTGTTCAGTCGTTGACATTTCCCAGCCTTGAGACAGACAATTGCAACAGAGGAGATATACAATAGTGCCACATGCTAAAAATGAATCTTTTACACTTTCAGAGTATTTTTTTTTAAAAAGGTGAAACACATGTAAAATGATAAAAAGGTGCAACACCTGCACTATGGATTTAATGTCTTATCAGAGTAGTGGTTTATGAGTCTCTGAGCTTCTCGGACCCCTGACAGGTAGGCCCCGTGGGTTGTAGTGTAGTAGTTCACATGACTGGCCTCCCCTGCAAACAGGACCTGCAAAGGCTTTAGAGATACAATATGAATTAGCTTTAAATACATTTCTCTTTTTGTCACTTTGTTGTAGAAATCATTAAGATCTGAAGTAACAATTATTTATTGTGATTAAATGACCAACCAATCCAGGACATCTGTCCCTGCCTATAAGAGGCAACTGAACACAAATAAGTGTATTAGAATCATGAATTACATTCTGCAAAACATTGGGACATGACTAATCCCTCATTGTTACTTATAGGCAACTGCAGTAAACCTGTTTAGTCGAATCGGGGAAGCAACACGCTAATAATTATTTAAAAACTGCTTGGACACACAGACTATTAGAAAATTTGAAATTACAAAAAATAATCTAAAAAGAAAGATATACACTCATAACAACACAATGTTGTATCACAGATGTCACTTCCCATGGATGCCTTGCGTAACACCAAGATGTACAATAACATGAACAATACCTTGCTAACAGAGGCTTGATTTTGAGGAGGAAGAGGTGCTGCTAGAGCCTTCTGTCTTTTCACTCCATTCACTCCCTTGGGAACGTATGAATAAGAGCCAAAGACATGAGGGTTATGACCCCACCTGGAGATCAGCACTTGAGACACATCAGGAACAGTCCATCCAGTAAATGACCTAAGTAATCTTTAAAAAGAAAACATAGTTGCACTGTTGTTTACCTCACAGAAATTGCCATTACTGACTTTGAATTTTTGTTGATATATTCTCATATGTGTGATGTAAATGTAAATGTGTCACACCTCACACAAGTGTCCCTCACTTCACTGTCTGGAAGTGTCTCCATATGTAAAGCCTCTCGGCCTGTAATCCAGCCACAAAGTACTTTAGGGTGACGGGCCACTGTATCGAAGCCACAGATCTTCTTATACCACGTCTTTTTCCAGGCGTCTCCCACTGATTGTGAGCTATAGACTGCTTTGTCTTCAGGTCCCTCGTTCCACACAAGCTGAATTCCTGCACAGTCTTCTGGCCAAAACCTCTCACTGAAAGACAGGAAGATCTTGTCCACGGTACCAAAACCAAGTCTCTCAATGGCATTCATCTTAGATTTGGGTAAAGCAGGTTCAAACACTGTTGCTGCCTGTTGTTTTAAAACCCCCAAAGACACGGTTACAATCGCATGATCAGCTTCAAAGATCTGGTCATTCTCACAGATCACTCTGACAGGATGCCCCATCTCCAAGTTCTCAGGGTTCCACTTGATTTTTTTCACCGCTTTATTGGTCAGGATCATTTCTGGTGGCAGTTCTTTCACAAGAACATCCAAAACAGCTTGGTAGCCCCCAGGACCGAGAGTATTGTAAAATTCTCCATCCAACTCAATGTACTCACTAATCGGAGATGCAGATACTTCAAAGAGGGATGAACTTGCCTCATCTGTACATTCATTCCTCTTGCACCACTCAAAAATCCTCGCTCCTCCTTTTGAAGATGCTAATGGAGATTTAGCATAGAAGAGATCGAGGTAATCCCCCAAACTTGTGACTCTGTACTTTGCCTCCAATTCTGACTCAAAGGCATTAGAAGTGATTTTCTTAAAGAGGGCAGTGACCTGGTCAGCCAGTTTATCATCAAGGTGCTTGCCATCTTGTGTAAAAAAGTAATCTCGAGAATTCTCAGAACTGTCTTTCAGAGTTTCTTCAGCTAACAAATGGTATTTTTTTGCTAGTTGGAAAAGAGGGTTTCCTTTCTGTCCATGAATCCAATTGGCACCAAGTTCAATAATATTCTCTGTGAATGGTTTGGTTGTGCACACTCTACCTCCGACTTGTTCATTTGCCTCAAGGATCTTAACCTGTGTAAAACCAGCCTGAACCAGAGAGGATGCTGCACTCAAACCTGCAAATCCTGCACCCACAATCACAATTTTGGCATCTCTGGACACCACGGGTGAAGCACTCATCTTTGCTATTTACCTAATGAGTACAATGATCAGATTGATAAGAAGTCAAAGTGTATGCTGTTTTAGAATCTGCTATGCATGTAAGAAAGTATAAAGACACTTGCTACTCAAACAAAATGCTACTCACTCATAAATTGCTTGTCAACGGCAAATGTGATCTATTTTGTTCTCAGCAGTTCATAATCTGACGTTGTGCTTTTATGCTGGACTGAAACCTGTTTAAGTAGAGACGAGGCAGACCTTTGGAACCTTTGAATGTTTTCAGCAAATTAAGGCAATTCAATAGCCAATGCCATTATGTCAACATGGTCACTATATCAATAGCATGAGCTTTCCTTTAGACATTGGATTTTGTTTGGTTGTAAAAGTTAATGTGTAGTTTGCAGTGAATGCCTGGTCCTCTGGGGTATATGTAGAGCCAGGCAATTCATGACTCACCTGGGTGAATCACACTGATTCATTAAATATCTCACGAGTCACGAATCTGAGGTCTCCATTAACCCGAATCCATCCACACCAAGACTAAAATATAAAGCCCATCAGGTACAAACATCTTATAATCATTTCTAATCCATTACATAATCAATACAGCCATAGTAACAAGTATAGCTGCTAAAACATGATAACTTACAGTTCGTTTGTACCAGCACATTAAAATGAGGGACCATAAGATCTTCCTACAAAGTTGAACCCTTTTTGTAGACCACGGGAATCGTGTCAGTCGAATCAGTAGCGCGGTGCGAAGCACACACATTCATGAGGGAATCTGTCGGTTAACTTCCTCTAGATCCGGAAACATACAACCGAATCTGAAGCGTGGGTTAGCGCTCACCAAACCACATACAGTCATGAGCGAACCCGCCGGTTAACTTCCTCTAGTGCCACTTGAAAATAAATATTTGCCACTCTTGTCGTGATACTTCGTCATTTATTTGAAAGTACATTCATTCTCATCACAAGCCACGTATACTTTCTTCTATGAAAAATAAGCGATTCAGCTGGCGATTTGGCAATACTGACTTAAGTGACTCGCACAACCATCAGTTTAGTGAGTGACTCGGAGGGGGCCGAATCCTATGTATATGTATAGAAATACTATAGCTTATATACCTACTACTATTTTAAGCCATCGGGTTTTAAGTGGACAGTTTTTGATTGAAATAAACATTGGCCGGTCATTAATGGAGCTGCTAACAGTCTTGTAGTAGTGACTTATTACATGCACACATTGCCTGTATAGACAAAGTTTATTTTATTACATTATTATTTATACATTTTTTATTTGCCTAAGACTACCTGAAGAGAGGTCTGAATGAACCAGGTTCAAAATTCTTGTTTACCAAAACTTATAACTATCTTCATGAAAAATAAATTATCTTAAATTACCTTACTCAGCAATACTGTTGTCATGTAATTATAACAGTGCAAACCCCACTATCATACTACTTGAAAATTAGCGTAACTGCAAAGTTGAGAATGATCCAACAAAATTACACCATGACAACAAGACGATGAAGAGGCAGTTTTTTTTCTTTTCTTTCAAAAGTTGTCGTGGTTTCACCTGCAGCCCAATCACCTTGGAGAACACGAGTAACCTCTTCTAGTAGTGTTTTCTGTCAGTGCACCCAGAATTCTGAGTTTGAAATTCGGGACGTCTCAGATAATACAGGGACAGCTGGCAAACCTAAATCAGACGAACCCAAGCACGGAGTTCCAAACAAAGCTGCTTATTTTAACAAGGTACACACCAGAATTGTCGTCAAGAAAAGGGGAGGGTTCGAGTCCAGCAAATGCATTTAGCGAGGCGTACAAATCCAAAACAACATACAAAACTCGTCCGAAATCGAGTTCAACAGGTCGGGGTTTGGTCTCCTGGCAAAAATAACTAGACTAGAACTCAGGTATTCCTGATCTCACACCTGAATGTCTGTTCTGAGTTGTGGAGTGGATTCCTGGATTGGAGTCTGAACGACAAGCAGAACGAAAACGAAAAAGTAATATCCTGCAGCAACCCTTTACACAGGATCTGTTTTACACTTTTAAAGTCATGCTGACTAATGTGTCACATGTAAATATATAATATAGTGTAAATTTTCAAAACTAATTAAATATTCAAAAGACATTAGCAATCATTTGTAGTGAAAATACACATTCAATCAAATTTGTAGTAAATCATATTAATGCATTGATGCAAGAAACAAAAATCAACTACTTTTTATATATAAGAACTTGTTTATTAAATTCACTGTTACTTTAGAAAACATAACAGACTAGTTCACTGAAACTATTTTAGGTTCCAGATAAGCAGTGATTGTAATATCGTTAGTCATGTCTTGTGCAAGAGTAATCATGTTTTAACAATACTGGATTGTTTTATCAATCAGAGTTATGCAGTGCTTGAAACTGAAAGCATTGTTTTAGAAGATAAAAGAGCTGCATATGTTGTTTTCTTTTTTTTATATAAAAGAGAAACATACTTCAAATATTAGTTATCACAATCAGCAAATGTCCCTGAAAATTGCAATGTCAGGCTTACGTGTTCTGTTAATTATTGTCTTAACAACCTACTCTATTTGAAGAATGAAAACAGGGTGTATATGCTGCTCCCTATAGATAAGATGTCTTATCAGAGTAGTGGTTTATGAGTCTCTGAGCTTCTCTGACTCCAGTGAGGTAGGCTCCATGGGTGGTGGTGTAGAAATTTACATGAGTGGCTTCACCTGCAAAAAGGACCTGCAAAGGCTGAGGAGGCAAACCATTAGCTTAATGACACTGGTGAGATGCTGAATTGCATTTAATTCAGGTAAGCAAAACAAAGGATAATGACAAGCAATAACAAAATCTGACTAGGGAAAAACAAAAAGCAATACCTTGCTCTCTGGAGTTCTGTTTTGAAGAGGAATAGGAGCAGCTAACGCCTCATGCTCCTTCACCCCATTCACCATATGAGGAACAAACGTATAGGATCCAAGGACACGAGGGTCATGGCCCCACCTGGAGATCAGAACTTTGGACACATCAGGAACGGCCCATCCAGTAAATGATCTGAGCAATCTTGAAAAAAGAAGTATAGTTTGTACCACTCAAAATAAAAGCACCAACTTAAAGTAAAAAATAAGACACAATAGAACCTGTCTTACCTCACACATGTATCTCCCACTTCACTGTCTTTAAGTGTCTCCATATGTAAAGCCTCTCGGCCTGTAATCCAGCCACACAGCACTGTAGGGTGACGGGCCACTGTGTCAAAGCCACAGATCTTCTTATACCACGTCTTTTTCCAGGCTGCTTCATCAGTCTGAGAGCAATAGACAATCTTATCTTCAGGTCCCTCATTCCACACAAGCTGGATACCAGCACAGTCTTCTGGCCAAAACTTCTCACTAAAACACAGAAAGATCTTGTCTACGGTACCAAAGCCAAGTCTTTGGATAGCATCCATCTTTGATTTTGGTAAGGAGGGTTTAAACATGGTTCCTGCTGTTTCTTTCAAAACACCCAGAGATACAGTTACAATCACATGGTCTGCTTCAAAGACTTGGTTATTCTCACAAATCACTCGTACTGAATGGTTCATTTTCATGTCCTCTGAGATCTGTGATTTTTCCTTCAAGTCCCACTCAATGCACTTCACTGCTTTATTGATCTGGATGGTTCCTGGGGGCAGACTTTTCAGAAGAATATCTAAAATTGCCTGGTAACCCTCAGGACCCAAAGAGTTAAAAAAGCCTCCCTCAAGAGCTATGTAATAGCCAATTTGGGAAGCAGACACTTCATATAAAGAAGAACTGGCCTCATCTGTGCACTCACTCCTCTTGCACCACTCAAAAATTCTCTGTGCATCTTCTGAAGCAGCTAAAGGTGACTCAGTAAAAGCAACATCAAGATAATTGCCCAGACTTAGGGCTCGATGTTTGTCTTCCAGCTCAGATTCAAAGGCCTTGGAAGTGAGTTTACTAAAATAAGAGCAAACTTGATCAATAATGTCCGTCGGAAGCTGGTTCCCATCTTCCTTGAAAAAGTAATCACGTGGAGTTACAGAATGGGGCAAACACATCACTTTACTTGCTGATATAGTTTCTACAAGCAAATCCCGTTCTTTGGCTAGCTGGAAAAGGGGGTTACCGTCCTGTCCGTGGATCCAGTTGGCCCCAAGTTCAATGATATTATTGCTGAATGGTCTGGTGGTATGAACTCGACCTCCTACTCGCTCATTAGCTTCAAGGATGGTGATGTGCTGAAATCCAGCCTGGGCCAGAGATTCCACTGCAGCCAGTCCTGCAAGTCCTGCACCCACCACCACAATCTTTGCATTTCTGGAAACCTCCAATGCTGCACTCATTCTTGCTGTTCAATTCAGTAATTTGTTGGGTAAAGAAACTTTAATATTCCATCTAACACTTCAAGCTTTTACATCTAAATTCTCAGTGTCAAGTTAAACAAATGCAATGATTTTTAACATGCAACTTACAACAGAATTTAAGGTAACTGCTCCAGGATCTGCGACTTCTCTAGTGAGTAAACTCGTTTGTACTAACAACTTTATAGACTTGCTCATGAGTAAGATGACCTTTGGACCAGTCTGACGTTACATCATATACAGTATGACAGATCTAGATATATTTATCATAGGCAAACTTTTCCATGAAATTTAGGAGGTCCATTTTTATCATGGCTAAATATTATTGGAGAAAATAAACATTTTTTTTTTCTGAATACATATATATTGTATATGAATTGATATATTTATATTATATATTGCATAAACAGTTCATGTGTTTTTGTTAAATAATTGAACAATAATTAAATCTCAATTTCTATAGAATTAATCATTTTAGAATGATGATAGGGAGGTGTTTCTCGATAGATGATTATTTTAAACAGTAAAGAATTTTAAAATGCCCTTTTTAGTGTAAATCATACTCAAACAAAACCATTCTCAAACCTTACACAAGAACCCTAAAATAAAATATCAAACTGTTCCTGTTGCATTAAGCAGCGAGAATGGAGGGACAGATTCTTGCCTGGCAATTCATGCATTTTATATCACTAGAGGTTCAAACTGTAAACTGATCTCACTGCACATACTGTAAGTGAATATTACAGCAATATCAAGTTGGTTAAATACTGTATTATTTGTCTTACTTTGCACGTACTGCATTGCAGCGATGAATATGGTGTTAACAGGATAAATGGTGCAGTTCTACTTTTATTTGTACAGAAGTGCATATGTGGCACGTAGCAGCACGTAGGCAGCTTCTAACACACTTTTTACCCTGAATCAGTCTCACGGTTGCCATATGCTGGTTTGACAACAATTAATTCGCTGAAGCAAGAGAGTACAGGGATTTTCGACACATCTGGCAACTCTGAAAGAAGTTCCGGTCCTTTATTTTTAATGTCCCTGAGGGAAACAAGCACTGAGTTGAGTGACGTTCCGCTTACAGAATCAAATATATGCCGGTTGCACGCTCACGTGTAGTGTTAATTCAATGCAGTGAACACAGACGCCTAAACACGTCTGATTTCACGGAGAAATATTATTATCTAAGAATATATTTATTGTCAATGTCCTCCGACAGAAACTGTATGGTCTTTTCAGTTAGTCACCTTGTGAGCATGGATCGGACACACGGTAACATTAGCTACTGCTAACATCACCGGCTTCGATTCATTCACCTTTGCACGATTACAAGTTGTTGCTCTTGAAAATCGGTTTTTTTCGATTATGGGTGTAGTTCTGCGAAATCTCCAAAACATCGTTCCAGTCCGCCGGGCCAGACTACGCAAAGACGTGGAGACATTGCGGCATATTTTGGGGGTTCAAAAATTCGACATGAGCGTAATTTGTGTGGATAATCGAAGGATTCAGCGAATCAACAACATCTACAGGAAGAAGAACACCCCGACTGATGTGTTGTCGTTCCCCTTTTATGAGGTAAAAGACAGCAAACCGTACTCTAAAAGTCCTTTTTGGTGTAATTGAAAAAGTAACTCCGCGTCTCAAGCGCCATCCTGCGGTTTTGCTGTTCACATTTTTAAACATATCCAATAAAAAGGATCCTCTTCTCCTAAGGACCTGAGACCTGGAAAGCTGCCGTGCGCCCTGCATAGGGATGAGTACAATCTAGGAGATATTTTCTTGGGAGTAGAGTATGTGATGCAACAGTGTAAAGAGTCTTCTTGTGATTTTCATGGAACTCTAGCAGTAAGTCACATTTGAGTGTAATACCTGACAGTGTAACTGTGCATCATCTATGTTACAGTTTTTATTTTTCTATCACAGGTTGTGACTGCACATGGAATCTGCCACTTGCTTGGGTACAGACATGAGACGGAGGAGGAGTGGGATGAGGTATGGACTGAATTTTTCCCCGAGTGTCTGCCTTTAGAAGCAGTAAAGCCAAAATGGAGCGACAGAGGAGCTTTTCAACTTTTCAGAGGAGCTTTTCAATTTTCAACTTTTAAATAAGCTGATTAGTCACAAACCTGCTTTTGTGGAACTTATGTACATATACCAAACCTTTAAAACAATATAGAAGTGCTGTACTCTCTGGCTCCTTATAAGCCAAAACTTAATTCCGGTTCAATAAAATCACTGTAGTTCATGGAGCCAGTGTGCAGTGCTTCTATATTGTTTAAGTTATATGCTAGTAGCAGGCACCTCAAGTCGTTGGTATGCGTCACTTCCCTTTTTTTTCATAAACCAAACCTTAGCACATCACACTTTACATTACATACTCTCTCTAGCATCACAATGTACAGATGTTTATGATTATCTTGAGATTTTCCTGTATATATTTTATTTTGGACTAAGCTTCTATTGATTTAACATTCAGTGCAGTCTCACTGCTGAATCAGGGCACATTTCAACTACATGTACTTGTATAAAAGTGACAGTCTTGGCTGGCAGTTCATTCATTCTATATCACTAGAAGTTTAAACGGAAACAAAACTCAGTGCACAATGCACCTAACTTAAGATTTTTTTTCTTATTAATAAAGCTACTTTCTGACCATCAAATATTACCTCAATACCAAGTTGGTTAAATAGTATGCTGAGAAAGCCGTCGATGACTGAATTTCAGGCAGTCAGTAACAGATGTGTGGGCAGACAACTATTAAATGATGGACTTGTTCTGTGAACAGATGTTGCAGAAAGAAAGCTACATTCTGAGCGAGTTCAACAGGCTGACCGGCCATCATCTTGAGCCTCTAACAAAAAGAATCACACAAGAAAGTTGACAAGATGCAGGAAGGACTGGGAAACTATCACCAAAATGTCTAATTTACTAATCAACACTGAAGCAAAGTCTGTATTTTCTTTTTCTAAATAAATTTTATTTTAAAATGCACTTTAGGAAGTCAGAATGAATACTAATGAACTAAAGTATCACTGTTTTTTGAGAACTGTTTCTTAAAACACAATAGTTCATTATTTGCTCACTCTTATTAATGCAATCAAGAGGACAAAACAGAAAAAAGTGAAAACAAAAGAGTAAATAAGCTCAGGAGATGCAAGTACTGAACATATTAAAACAAGAGACAATACAAGCAGAGTGGCTTACAGAAAAATGAACAAGGTCACAAAATAAATATTCACATCATCTGACCTCACAGGAAGCAAGTCACTCTGGAACAGCTTCTCTAACTCGAGTCTGGCCTCATACTGAGGGACGACAACCTACACGATGGCTGTGCAACCTCCACAACAAAGCTTTATAGGGAGGAATGACACTACACTAGCTGTGTAGCAGAGGATCACAACTGCTTCATTTAAAAAAAAAGTTGCACTAATCATTTAGCTTCTTAGAGTATAATTATAAAATATTTAAAATAAACAGTCATCAGTAAAGCCTCAAATAGAAATTTAATTTTTCCCCACCCAAAATCATCGCTATAGGACAGACATAAAAGCCAACTGGCAAAGTAAATATTGCACCACACTTTTATCTGCATATCAAACATGACACTAACGCCCCATATCACCTTTAAACATATAAGAATAAATCTTTATATTCAATAGAGCATAAAGAATTTTGGAAAAAAGCTGAAAAAGAACCAACTTGAAGGGACCAGCACTCCCTGACCTCAGACATTTGTTCTAAATGTATTAAAAGCTTATTCCATCGAGTAACTTTTCAAGTCAACAATAAGCAAACAGGAAGAATTGAAAAAATAGAACAAATGTCTTAAGGCTGAAATCCACACCCTTTAGAAAGCCAAAATTAATTCAGTATGTTTATTTATTTTGTTTGCCTTTTCTCATAAACTTTTATATCTACATGAGCTTAGAGAACATCAATACTGAAGTCTACTCTAGAAACAGAGACGCCATTTCTTAACAGGAAAACAAACAAAAAAAGAAAGTAAAAGTGCGTTAAGTAGGTGAGCATGTGTGTGGACGGTGATCAGTAGTATTGGACAGACGTGTTACTTCTACCCTAGACTCAGCTCAACCGTTCATCACAAAGACCCGTCACAGCAGCTAGCAGTGGGCACAAGCTCTTATAAAGGCTGCAGGACTGTGCGACTGCTGTCAGCGCTTACTCCCAACCGCTCTGTCTCTGACAGCTCCTCAAACACATTCCTATGAAGAGAACAGATGCCATCACAAACAAAAACAGACAGCATTGTCACACAGCTTCTTGTTTTCTTTTGTCTGAGCAAAGTTTTATCCTCATTTGAATGTTTAACAAACTAAATTGGGTTGCCATTTTGCAATTCACACCATTTAAAATCTAGTGCCAAACCCACACAAAACCATATTTAAACAGTGAATGGACCATCAGGAATCATTCTGTAATAGTTGAAAAAATATACTGACCAGTATCAAAACCACACAGACATGTAAAAAGCTTACTTGTGTATGTAGAAGAATATATATCCACTCCTGTCTCTGTCCCGCTGAACAGTGGACTCTTGTGTACGGGACACATCCAAATCATTGTAGGTGAGCCAGGACTGCTTCTTCATATCATAAACATCACTTATGTAGTGACCTGAAAGAAGGGGACATTAGTAAGTTATGCAAAGATTGACTTTGTCTTTAAACTATGCTGTACACATAGCAAAAGAGACACACCTGATGAAGAGCTAGTCCCAATGTGACTGACCACACTGATGAGTCTGAAAGAGTTAGCAAGTTCTCCACTCTGAAGGACAGACCATGAAGAGACAATATAAACATATTTCCTATGCACAAGCTACATCCTTGTAAATATGTACTGCAAGTAGAAGGGAAACTGCACAGTACAGACATACCTCAGCATTTCTTTTAAGCTCTTCAGCCTCTGCCTCAGTGTACTCCATGTCTAGAGCATCCTCATTGCCAGAGTCTTCATCAGAGTATAGCAACTCAGGAAGGGAGTTGTTGAACTCTGCATGACAAGCCATCAAAAGTTTAAAAATTCAATAAAGAAAAGGATAAAGATTAACATCTTCTGATAAACTCATCTACCTACCTTGTAAGCTGAGCTCTGTGGCTCTCTTCAGATCATCATCCTCTCTCATCTCTCTTGCCTCCTGTACATGCAAGATTTTATCATTAAATAACTTTTTTGAATATTAATTTATGTATCAACATCCAATGTCCCAAATCAGTGTTTGCTTCATCAGAATTCTAAGGTATTTTGTCCAAGATAAAATAATGTAGTGGGGAAGGTAAAAAGTCCTACCTGTTCCTGTAGGCTCTGGGCGAGGGCCTGCTGCAGCTCCTGCTCTTCACGTTCCTGGTCCAAACTGTACTGTTGCACCCAGTCCAGCTCACCCTGAGCTGCCTCTGGGGTCTGGTTTTCTTTATTCTCATCCATGGTCAAGTCCAGTGAGCCCAGCACATCTGAGAGTTGCACCCACCCACCCACACACACACACACACACACACACACAATTCAAAACATTCATAAAGGACAAACAATCTAGCCACAGGAATCTGTTAAAACCCATTCCAAAACCAGACACTGAGCTTTAAAATATTGTTAATATTTAAAACATTTGAAAATTTCACTTATCCATTACTGTACACATTATTCAAATATTTACCAAATATTGACAAATATTTGGCCATGTATTAAGTAATCCAATTTTATATTAATCAGTTCACACCAAAAGAAATTGTGCATGCAGCCTGATGATGCAAGACTAGACTAAATGCTAGAATAAATTTAGTAGCAGGTTTTTTCCCAAACCAATGCAAAACCCAAGAACAATGTACTGAAACCTAGTGTAATGCATCAAATACTAACAGACTGCAAAAAGTCATTGTCTGCAAACAAGTAAATAAGAGCTATTAACACAACATGTTTAAGTGTGAAAAGCACCTCAAACCTAGCTTTACTGATATCAACCTATTTGAAAATAATGCCCCATCTATAATCACTGAGCATCCCACTGCTCTCGCGGTACCTCCAGATGGTTTGTCTCCCTCCAGCAGGTCCAAATGCTGAGTTAGTTCCTGAGCATCTGTATCTCCAAACCCAGTGTCAGGGCTGCTGGTTGGTTCATCGTCAAGGGGTGCTGAGAGACCAGCATCATGGCGACTCATTTCAAGAACAGCAGCCAACATTTCATCATCATTCATGCCAGTAAATTCGGACTGGTCCACTTGGCCACCTTGGCGAACCTGCACAAGAGATGAAAACCCCATATAAAACACAAGAACTCATAAAGAAGCCAGTTATGGCATAATGACTAAACACTAGCCTCAATGCAATGTATTAAAATGCAAAAATGCATCTACCAAATCACCACTAGGCCTAAGAAAAAAAAGGTTTGGTCTTGGGTCGGTGCGCTAGGAGTTTTCTGGATGAGCGGGGGAGCGAGCTGTCTGCTTTGACGGGGCAGAAAAGCAAAATTCGAAAGCGAAGTACATGCTGTCTGTTTAACAATAACGTTAGGATTTATACTCAATGGTCACGATATAGTCATTTACTACATCACACGTGGAACAAGCCAAGATACATCGAGTATATTCGATATATCGCCCACCCCTACTAGTGACCTCAAACTGCTTTCAATTCAAAAAATTCTATAAAAATAAAAAAAATTTCATAATAAAAATGATAAATTAAAGGACTGAAATTATTTAAAAATCAGCCTTGTCGTGTTCACCTACGTACTTTAAAATCAGATTGAGTTCATCAGGGCAAGCGGCCTTAGAACAGAATGGATTTGTTTAAACACAGTTGTGTAATTTTGTGATGATCCCCTAACGCTGCGACACTGAAACGACCGTGACCATAGATTGCGCCATTACATGTATCGCGAGGGACAGCCGGAGTATTTAATGAAATTAAACATTATAATCGCGCGACTTGCTAAAAAATTGGGGTTGTGGTGTGGTGATTTCCTTGTTCTGCTCAGTATCCTAATGATTTGTTTGAAATTCTGTGCTTTGTTTTGTAATAAAAAGGAGACAATGGCGAATATCAAACGAATGTCCAACATTAACCCAACGTTAACGCAGTCCAGGTTATTGACCTACAAAAACCTCCGGTTCAGACTAAATAAATAAAGGGCGTTTTCTCGTTCTTGTTTCTTGCGTTTTTCTTTTCTGATGTGCGAAAGGACAAAAGGAAAAAATAACTGTTGCGTTTTTCATTTTTCCTCTGGAAGTTGAGAATTAAATAAGTGTGTCTTTTTCTTTTTTAAATGATATTTTCTGAAACGAAATTTCAAATACCAAAAAGTACACGGACCTTTGTAAGTGACGACAACAATTGTCTTTGTGAACGACCATGCAGCATTGCTAAGTGGCTAAGTTATGGAGAGCTGCTATTCAGTGGAGGACAAAGCATCTTGCATCACACTTGGCTAAAGATTTTCGGGACGATTGCTGTGCTGCTGCTGGCGGAGCCAGCTTCCCTAGTCATCGAAGACGTAGTTTGCCCCCTTCGCTGTTGTGTATGCAGTTTGTATCTGTTTGGAACCGTAAACTGTGGTTTGGCTATCAGTAAAAGGACGACCCGCCCAATGAATATTAAAAAAGAGAATGTGCTCATCCCTACACAGGATGGAGGGGTGCTGTACAAAAACATAATTACAGTTCGCTCAAACTTTTTATTTGTGGATTTATTTAATTTGTATTATTTCTTCCCCAAGCTCATAAAATAAATTTGGGTCGCACATAAATTGCCAGGGTCGGTCAGAAACCGGAACCAAACCGCTTTTTTTCTTAGGCCCTAGACGCCGAATCAAAATGAATGTATCTCATCATCCCCACAATCTGCTCACCTCCTCAATCTTGTCATCTTCTTGGAGAGATTCGTGCAACCGATTTGTGCTGCTTCCTTTCCTGGTAAGTTCCTCTTCATCAGAGTCACATAAGATAGTAGCCGAGTTTTCAGACTTTGCCGAACTTTTCCTGTATACAATGATTAAAAAAAAAAAAAAAAACATTTAAATGTAACTCCCTCCTTACTTTGCATTTTAGTGAAATATTATGCAAAAAGATAAGGCAATGTCTTATGTTTCTTTCCTCTTACCGCAGCACTGAGGCGTTCACAGACTGGGATGTTTTCAGTGTTCTGGACCTGTAATGACATAAGGACAGTGAAGAGAGGCCAGGACAAGCTGGGACAAAAACAGAGCTTGGTGAATACAAGATTTTAGGCTAATTAGATTCACCAAAAGCCTTAAGTATACAACACAAAAACATTTGCCAGGACTGCAAGTCACTGCTGTTTGCAGCTACTAGAGTAAATGATGAGAAGACTCACAAGGCTGAGTGGGCACTCCAGCCCAGGCTGAGGGGCGGGCGTGTGTTCTCTGTGCAGTGGGAGAGCAGGGTGAGGTATTTAGGGATCAGGACCTGCTGGCCCAGCTTGCTGTTCAGAGACAGCTGTGTGTTGTAACTGTACCGCTTTAGATGAAGAATCAACACCCTAAATGACAAAGAGAAAATGTGAAGGGGAGGGTCAGTTTAATATAGAGGTGATAAATGAAAAGTAGATAATGTGGCATACTTTACCTAGGAAGTCTGCTGAATTTGTGCGTGACTGTAGCAGCTTTCCCATTACACTTCTCACATGAATACTCAATTTCTTCCATCTAGGAGGAGACCGTATTTAATGTCAATTTCTTAATGTGCTTTAAGGAAACATTATAAGGATACTCAACAACACCCAAAGATGCTAAAATATTTCACAATTAAGTCAGAATTAAACTAAATGACAAAAAGAGTTTTTAATGTTTTTAAATAGAAGAAAATTATAATCACTGCTTTGCAAAACATAAGAGGTCAAACTGTATTTTTTTTTTAATATCTGCATGTAAGCCTACCCTGAAAAAAAGATCCAGTGAGTCCTGGATGGATCTCAGAGGGAGTGTTTTCTTTCTTCGTGGCAGGTCAATGGAAAGATTATTGAATTGTTCTCGCTTTGTCACAATCTCCCCACAGCTGAATTTCATGTGGAAAGAGCAACAGATTTTTTTTTTAACATTGCAAACCATCAACAATCAGAATGAATTTAGTACAATTGGGCAAAGCCCACAGAGGTCATCAACACTTTCCTTTTAAAACAAAAAAGCTAATATGCATCGACACATCCCACCTTTTACAAGTGATTGTATGCTGCACTTCAAACTCCATGTTGACAGTAACAGGGCAGGTGTATATGCGTGAGGTGTCCATCTCATCTGTTGGCCGTGGACCCTGAGGCTCGTCCCACCCTGAGGACTCGCCCTTACAACTCTTATTAACCTTCTCCACGTCCTCCTTCAGCTGATCCAAACACTGACTCAAAAACTCATGGGCATCCTGAAAGCAGAGTAGTAAGCCACTGTATTTTAAAACACAACCCGCAAATGTAATATAATTATATTTAAAGTTTTTGTTCAGAAGTGACATTTTGCTCTTACATTTTGCATGTACCCAGAGAAACGCTCTGCTGTAGAGGAGATGGCATTTTTAACTCGCCTCAGTAAATCTTTCTTCACCTCGGGAGATGAAATGTCTTTTTTGGCTAGCAGATGAGCAAAACGTCTGATTGATAAAAATCAACAAGAGAGATTACATCATGATTTTCATTGTTCCTTAAATGAAAACAGACAAGACTGTGATAGCACTGTACCTCAAAAGAGCATTGATGGGAACTCTCCTCCACGGGATCCCCTGTTTTAATAGGTCATTTGAAAAAGAGGGTAGACTGAAAAGCGACTGCAGTATGGCATTCATGTAGCAGGTGTTTCCCAGGTTGGAGAATCTATTTAAAGCAGGAACAAATGTATTATGGTTACAAACAAACAAATTAAGAAGAGCAAAAGAGTGGTAGGATTCTTACCCTTGAAGAGGGGGTTGAGGCTGGGTAAGGGTGGAGGGTCTCTGTTTATTCCAGCCTCCATATTCCAGAGATGGACGGGCTTTTTTAAACGGGGTGGAGTGACTGGGTGGTATCAAGCTTCTCTTGGCAGAGGGGGACTGGCTTGTACTAGTGGGCCTTTAACAGAAAATTAAGCTATTTGCTGTGAACAATTCCTACTGATATTGAAACTAGCTAGTAACAACCATAAATTTAGTACAGCAGTATTTACAGGCTGGTCAAAGATTTCAGTACATAAAATGAAGTAGAATAACAAAAGCTTTACAATATTACCTGTCCAAGAACGAATGTGTGTAATCTTTAGTTCCAGTTCTACTGCCATAGAAGGATGATGGTTGAAGTGGTGCAGATGTAAGAGGTGCTGCTGAGCATTAGACAGAAGAATTGACTTAAAAATACATCAGAACAAACTAGTAAAGTGAAATGTTCTAACCGAAAGTATAACCAACCTGAAGCCCTGTTCTCTTCTGACTGTTTCAGCTTCTCTTTGCAACTAAGAAGATACTTTCTGGCAGGGTCTGAAAAAGCTTTGTTGTTGCTAGACAGAAAAACTCGTTATTAGGAAAAACAACCAGCATAATAAACTGAGGATGTACAGGATTCAAGAAAGAATAACAAAAATAGTGTATAAAAAATTCAGATTTATAGAAACCTCATTCAGAATTAGATTAATAGACGCCTCATTCAGAATTCATAAAAACTGTGTTCTAAGCTATAATTTCCCTAAACAAATCAAAGTGCTGAATACCTAGAAGAGTCATTCTCTTTGGGGTAGTCTTCAGTCATATCTGTATCTGACTTTATCAATCGCTTCCTCTTCTCATTCCTGTGGAAAACATGAATCATATAGTTCAACTGCAAAAAAATCATGAGCTCTCAAAATGCAGAATATGTTTATGTCCTAAACAAAACAACTCTGTGTGTTGTGCCACTCATTCCTATCAATTGTCAATCTGGACAAATTGCTCCAGCAAATAATTTGTTAATTACATGCCTGTTCTCAGAGAGGCCACTGCGCACAGGTGTAGACGTCACTCGGCTGGGGCTTCCAAGTGGCTTTCGAGGTGAACTCTCTTCTCTGTTGTCCAGACTTGAGCGTCTTGGCGTTGTCTTAGCGGCATAAACCAAGGGGAGGTGATGTCAAAACTCCATGCAAACAGAGACTTTTTTACCTTTAGACATCATCAGTGTATGTTACCTGTTTTTCTGACGAAGACAAGCCTGGATCGTTTTGTGTTGGTCGGTTCCCAAGTACTAAGCCAAAACTGGCACTTCCCTGGTTTGCCTTAAGAGCTGAATGAATGAATGATTTTCTTAATTAATAATTATATTAAATAATACAATGTATAACAATACGGTGTTCCTAAGCAATGTTTTAGTTTATTCAATTAATGAAATACTGTGTGGGGCTGGTGGTCGTTTAGCGGTTAAGATACTTGCCTCTCAACCATTGGGCCCCTGAGCATGACCCTTAACCCCATATTGCATTAAATATAAATGTAAATCATACCTGTTTGTTTCCCTTGTTTTATGGTTTCAAGGTAGTCCTTCATTTTTTTTGCAACCATTGCAGGCATTCTCTCAAAAATGACAACACTCGAGTCCTTTAGTGACAACGACAACCGGCTGTGCATCGTTCCCAAAACAACATTTTTCACGTTATGGTTTAACTGTAATGGCAAGAAGAAACAATTCAACATTAATTGCAATACATTTACAATACATCAAACATGATCTGGGATGGTGGGTGGCCTAGTGGCGTGATATTCACCTCCAGACCAAGAGATAGTAGCATATCCAAATACACCTTTATCCAGTTGCTCTGGATAAAAACTTTTTGCTAAATGCAATAAACATAAAAGTAATAGTACTAATCTGCTTCATGTGGACGCTTGTGTCTAGTTTAAAGAATGTTTACAGACCTGGAAATTTTTGGGGGCTCCACCACTGTTGAATTTCAACACCAGATTAACTTTGTTGTCTCTCTCGTGGATCTCAAATACTCCCTCCTTCCATTTGGTTGTGCCCAAATCTAGGCTGGTGAGGCGAATGCGGACAGTGCCCCCGCTGGGCAACTTGGGCACTGCAACAGCCATCGGTGCGTCAACCGGACAAGGCGCTCAAGTTTGGGGCTTTTAAATGCTATTGACGAAGAACAGATGAGGCCAGAGCAGCGGACAAAAGCCCTAACAATGGAGAGGAAGAGAGAATGAGGGGAACCCGTCTCAATGACGCTTATAACAATCCAGTTATAACATGCAATACAAAACGAAAAATATGACATTTAATCAAGTCGTTCAAATTCAGTACCAACGAAGGCATTGCGAGCTGAAACGATGCTTAAATACACTTTAAGAAATTATGACAAGGGCTAATCAACAATACAAATTAAAATGCATTTGGCAATTTTACACAAAATAGCGTCATAATAAATATAAATCTAAGTACTTTCTTGCACGTTTATTTTAATTCGATATTTTCGCTTAATTTCTTTCTTTCTCGGGTTTGGAAGAGAATATGGGTTTCTTTTCACTGCATGCTGCTGCACTTATTTTACTAGGTTTGTGACAAAGAAATCTTAAATCAAAGCAAAAATAAAGGGGAAAAATAATAGTAATGGCAACCTACTCGTGCATCTTGATGTCTGTCCTGAGTAGTTATCATCAAGAATGCGTTAAGTTAAACGTTTTCGTGTGAACTGTGGGCAGAGTTACAAATGAGCAAAACTGACTTGAGTCGAACTGACCGAGATGCGCTTATTCACTCTCGCCTAGAAGCTGCACTGAAAACTATAAGTTCTGATGTGCGAGAAGTTTGATGATCTACTGTCACACGGGCAGAACGAGGAAACTGCATCTATTCCGTCTAAAAAATAAAGCAAGTATATACCGTTATGCGTTCAGCAGCGGCGCTAGCTGGCTAACTTGCTAACAGGCTAACTGCGTCCTGCTAGTACAGTAGACTCCAGGAGTCATGGAGGGAACGTGTGAGTTATGTTAAACTACTACAGTCAGAATAAAAAGAGAATAATAAATACATCCACCCTCAGAAAGTACCCCAAAGAACTAGAAGAAGTAACTATACTGAACGTTATCTGCGTAAAGTTACTAATATTGCACACCATACATGGAGCGCTAATTAGCCACTGCTTAGCCACACCATGCGCGCACAAATAGCTATCCGCTTAGCATAACAATAAACAACAACAAACTCCACACACACAGCACAGGCACGTCATTTTTAAGTAAAGCGTCAAAATGAGTGCGTCAGCCCCAAACACCGAGGCCCTAATACAGACAGAACTGCATGGAGCTAACTAGCTAGGCTAGCTGACTTCATTTGCTTGCGAGCAAATTGGAAGAAAATAATTCTACAGGCTTGGTAAAAACAAAAGGCAAGAAGGACATACCTGCGCCAAAAGGACAAAGAAATGCAAAGTAACCTCTGGAAAAGCAAAAATTCTCCCAAATAGTTTGAAACCGCGGTGGACTGTGTTTTGCCGGCATGCGGCGGCCCAATGTTGTGCTGCTGAAGTCCGCGGTGCTGCGCTCAGACACGCGATGATGGCGGGAACGAGAGCATTCAGAACGGAAACGGGAGGAGAAAAAAAAAACTCTACCGCGTCTCAAACCGCATAGGACGAACTCCCTCCTCCCTTCGAAGTGCATGGGATATAAAATTCATAGAAACGAACATGCATATTGTATATATAAACAGCATTATAAAAAGCTATAAACAATTAAAATGACAATATTGTCATGTCTTTTAGAACATCTTTATATATAATGCATAGTTTGGAAAATTACATTTTCATATTTATTTATTTATTTATTTATTACTTTAACCTACATGCTTAAATTCATTAAAAATGCGTTTTTACTAAATTAGGAAACTTAACTTCATTATTAGAATCTGTATCTTTGGATAAGAGTCTTAATAAATGTTGCATGAGTAGTGCTTGAATAAGTGTACGAGTATCTAAATGCCAAATAGGGAGTCATTCGGCCTTTTAGGGTGCCTATTTCGCAGGTGGTGAACTACATAGGGCGTGATTCCGGGTTGTATTGCAACGAAGAGAGGTCGGGAGCCATTTCGGGCGGTTTGAGATCAATCCTACGTGCCAAATCGCGCATTGGCTGAATAACACGCTGTATTAGCATATTGTCTGCAAAATAAATTGTCCACTGACAGTCATTAAAACATGATGCAAACACAAAAAATAATTTATGTGGTACAGTAATATTTGCTACGTTTGCATCGCCCATTTAAAGGAACAGTTCGCTCATTCAGGATGATGTTGCTAACAGTCAATGGTAACTTATGGGGACTTTTAATAGTGCGTTCCCTTTAAGATTTCTTCAAAACTCTTTTATTCATTCATTATCTGAATCCCAACTGGGGTCGCGGAGGGACCGAGCCTATCCCGGGAACCTACGGGCGCCAGGCGGGGAACAACCCTGGGCAGGCGCCAACACACCGCAGCGCGCACACAATCACATTCACACTCTACGGGACCAATTTTGAGTCACCAATTAACCTATAGTGCATGCCTTTGGACTGTGGGAGGAAACTGCAGTACCCGGAGAAAACCCACGCGAACACTGGAAGAGCATGCAAACTCCACACAGAAAGGCTTTACGGCCGTCTCCGGGGCTCGAGCCCAGGATCTTCTCGCTGTGAGGCGGAAACGCTAACCACTGCACTACCTCCTTCAAAACGCTGCAGAACGTAATTTAATTGTGGTTAATATTATGTGTACAATTACGATATTCACCAGATGCTCTGACCCAGCAACTTGCTTTTCTAAATTAGAGGCTAGACTGTGTTAATACTCTTATGATACAAACAAGGAACAATATTGTACCTGTAAATTTAACAGATTTCACGTATTCCGATTCCAAGCAGTAAGTTATGTAGGGCTAAATGACTGAGAACTGAGTTGAAATTATAAGACTGAATATATTTGCGCGAATGACGTCACAATATACGACTGTTGGGGAATGACGTCAGGTTTGAGAATTGAAGTGCCAGTGATGAGGCGGAGAGTTCTTGAAGGTTTGATTTACAGAAAAGAGTAACGATGTTCTTACAAGATGTTCATTCGACCGGTCAGTGTTTCTCTCTCTATGTCCAAACTCTCTCTAAAACTCGCACCCAAGAATGTACCTTTTTATCTAGTCCTCCGGGGCCCCAAGGACGCCCGTTGGAGACTCCTAGCAAGAGGGTCTATTTTATGTTGTTATTCTGTCTTGTTAAGATATTCGTTACTAGGGGAAATGGTAAAAAGCAAGGCTACTCCTGGTAAGTTAAGGGTGACAGGATATATAGATTTGGGGGGACAGGATATAAGGGCAAGGGACTGGTTAGGTTAGGAATGTACCAGGGACAACTGGGGAATAGAGGAGAAAGATGAGAGGCTCCCTGAAAATAGGTCTCAGAAAATGCATACATATGAGGTGTCTACAAACTACTTATACTGTAAGACTATGATTGAATGAATATAATTGAATGTGATTGAATATAAATGAATTAAATTAAATTAAATTAAATCGAGTAAAATCCATCACACTTCCATTATTCTGTCTTCATTTGGAGCAAGGTTATATGGTGACACGTGCCGTATAGGGATGGATGTGTGGAAATGGGCTTCCATATGAATGGGCTGTTCTTGTTTTTTGTTTTCTTTTTTTGTGTGTGTGTTTTTTTTTTAATCGATCGTTTAAGTAAAAACCAGGAAGTAAGCTTCTAGCTCGGGAGCTGTAGTCCGAACTGCACAACTTAACCGCAGATTTTGCGAATGTTGTTTCGGAAAACACTTGCGCCGGGCAGCGATGTGTCGGACTTTGTAGTTTCCTCCGTTGTTCGAACTATTACCTTGCAACTTCCTCATGTAAGTTACTTGTTCCACCCACCAGATGATTTTCCAGCGAAAACATTGCCTGTATGTATGTTTTACTCTTATTGCCAGATATACAAGTATAATTTGATCGTATGAAACGTGAACAGTTGTATTGTGAAATGTGTTTAATACTAAACGGCATCAAGTCACTTTCGTTTGCAAGATGCACCTTTTTTGAACGATTATTTAGTAGTGCAGTGTGATTTACACTCACCTACAGAATCTACAGCTGTACTAACGTCACTTCTTGAAACTAAATAACATGCTTACATTTTAATTTGGTCTGTATTTTTATTTGTGTTTTCATTTGGGTTTTTTTTCTTGGTTTCACTTTTATTGAGAACAAAATGGCGGATGTACTAAAAATGAGTGCGCAGTCGTTTATGAATATGAATGGTTTTGGTGGGTTGCCATTCTTACCTTCTGTAATTTATTGTTAAAATGATATTTTTTCTTCATGATAATGGTATGGCCTTCTGGAAATGTTGCCAGCTTGCTCAAGAAAACTTTGACTTGGTTGAATATTAACTTAATCATAGCTCCCATAATTACTCATCATTAATCAGAAGGTCGCTGGTTCGAAATCCGGGCCTACTGTACTTAAGTATGCCCTCATTTTAGTTTTGCCACAGCAAAAACTGTGTTCTTCTAGTATAATTTTAATCTTGTTTAATGTTAAGTATTGTTACTTTGTGCATGTTTGAACACACTCATTATTATTAGTTACATTTATATAGCATTTTCCTCAAACATATGGGGTCAAGGTCTACTTAATTTTGAATAACACATTTGTATAAACTTACTTCATCCAGATCATCATACATCTTATGCTGGTTGTTAATTAAAATGATTAAGCCTGAATATCTTCCTCGAGGCTGTATGGAATAATGGCACAAAGTTGGACATCTACGGGTAAGTGGAATTTTTCTAAGAATGAGAGTTTTTGCTTTTCACAATGTCTTAATAAGAAGTGGATTCTCTAAAATAACCTATTGTGGTTGACTGTTCATTGTAAAAACACTGGTCCCATAAACTAATTACATGGCAGGTTCTCTATGATGATTATTGATGTAAAATTAAATGTTGAATGAATTGATTAATTTTAAAGAAAATTGTGCAATACAGTATTCCTTAAAATGTGCAGGATTTTTTATTGAGTATAATATAGTTAACGTCTACAGTAATAAAAAGAATGTGCACAGAAAGATAGCAGAATTCTGCTTAAAGTTTAAGTAAATGTATAATTAGTGAAGAAAATACTTAAGTAATCAACTGATGGTTGAAACTGAGTGAATTTGGGCATGTTGGCATTTAAATGCTGTTTAAGGAAAAGAAAGCGAAGTTTGTGCTTTTTTCAACATGCTGCATGAAATCTCCTTCTCCGTTGGTTTACCAGTTTATTTAATTGTTTTACTTATAGAGTTACGTGTTGTGGTGTTCGGAGGAAAGTTTGCTGGGAAGAGTTGCCTAATCAATGCTGTTTTTGGAAAAAAACTCCTTCCGACTGGGGTGAGGACTGCTCAGTGCAAGAAGCTACAAGGAAGTGTGTGCGGAAGAGACTTAACTTTGGTTGACACTCCTGGCTGGTGGAAGCATTTTCCCTTGAGTGACACTCCAGATTTTCTTAAAAAAGAGCTAGTTCGAGGAATTTCTTTGTGCAAGCCAGGACCTCATATAGTCCTGCTGGCCATTGAGACTGGCATTCCGTTCACAGAGAAACATAAAAAAGCTGCAGAGGATCATCTTGGACTGCTTGGTGATCAGATCTGGAAACACACACTTGTCGTGTTCACTAAAGGTCATTTTCTGAGGGACAAAACAATAGAAGAGCACATCAGAACAGAAGGGGAAGCCTTACAGAAGCTGATAGAAAAGTGTCAAAACAGATATCATGTCTTTGACAGCGTAGTAAAAGGTAATGGATCTCGGGTTGCACAACTTCTGGAGAAGATTGATGATATAGTGCAAGTCAAAAATGGAGCTTGCTTTCAAGTTGAGGCAATAATATTGCAGGAAGCTTCAGACTGGAGGCTGAATGTGAACGCAAAAGCAGAAAACAGAAGGTTAAATGTACAGAAACAGAGGCAAAATGTTAAAAAAGAGGGTAAGTGAATAAATGTGTGAATCTTCTGTTTGCAAATTACATGTTTTTTTTTCTTTGTAGTCTTTAATTTTGTTTTTCCAACAGGACTGAGGATTGCATTGGTGGGCTGGGTAATTGCTGGGAAGAGGTCAGCTGGGAACACCATCTTTAACAAAGAAGTGTTTCGTACTGATGAACCTACTGTTTCATTTCAAATTGGTCAGGGTGAAGTGGATGGCAGACAAATAACAGTGATTAACACACCAAGCTGGTTTAAATACTTTCCCTCTCAGTACACTCCAGCATGGAAAAAGTCTGAATTTATTAAGGGTGTATCACAGCCCTTGAACTCCCCTCACTGCATACTCTTGGTGATTCCTGCAGACACATCATTCAAGCAGGAACAAAGAAACGTAATTCAGGAGAACATGAACCTGCTTGGAGAATATGTCTGGAGACACACCATTGTGCTTTTCACATGGGGTGACATACTTGGAGATTTGACCATAGAGCAGCACATTGAGAGCGAAGGTGATGCCCTCCAATGGGTGACTGAGAAATGTGGGTCTAGATATCATGTGTTCAACAATGAGAAGAGAGAGGACCGTGGTCAGGTCACAGAGCTGCTGGAAAAGATTGATGACATGGTGTCTACAAACAGCTTGTTTCAAATGAGCACACCAGAATTTAGTGGAATTACTACAAGTCAAAGTGGTGCAGACACACAGACAGACTTTGGCCCTGACGATGATTTACAGAATATTGTCCAAGTAGTTGACAAAGAATGGAGAAGAAGAGACAAAGAACTTTTACAAAAGGTTTCAAAGATAAAGGAAGATATAAAAGCAAGGGGGGATGCAAGTATTGATGTCCCTCCCTATTGTGAGTTTCTACATAATACTCTCATTTATTTTACTTACATTGCTAAATCATTTCTGTTACAGTAGATATTAAAATCGTTGATGTTACTTGCAGTACCTGAGAATATCAAGGAAAAGGAAGATTCTCAAACAGAGGGAAGTTCCTGTGGTAAGCAAAGCACCCCAGTGGTTTGTTACATTATAGCATTTAGATTTTTACAGATATTCTGTAAAAATCAATGTTAATGTGTGCTTCTTTGTCTCCACAAACATGTAGGAACAGGTCAACATGAGGACAAAGATGTCTTGACACTCAAAGACCAGATAAAAGAGGTGTTTGATCAGGAGTGGAACAGGCGAAAAGAAGCCCTGCTGGGCAAAATCATGGAACTGCTGAGTGAGCACAGATGTGGTCAGTAACCATTGTGGTTTGGACATCTTGCAAAAGCTTATGTGTATAAAGATATGGTATATTAGGTTATAGATAGTGGATTACACAAGGTTCTAGTATATTGGTGGCTGATACTGCTATTTGCTGATTTAGTTGTTATTGTCTCTTTTTTCTTAGAATCAGTGTATTCCGGGCCAGATGAACATGTCTTAAAACAGTCAGAGATGAAGGTGTCCCAGTGGTTACATACATTTTCTGAAGGATATGCTTCACTTCCAGACACCAGTCACCAGGAGGATACATAGAGCTTTGGTTGAGAATCGTTAGTGGTATTGTTTCACATCTTAATGTAAAGATGTGTTATGATATATTGTAAGAAAGCCATCTATTAATCAGAAGTCTTTTATAAGATTTGTTATGCTTTAGCTGTTGAGATGTTCTGTAAGCAGAAAATATGCAAATGTATATTATATATACGTACACTACCGCTCAAAAGTTTTAGAACACCCCAATTATTCCAGTTTTTTATTGAAAATTATTCAGTTTAATGTCTCATTGCACTCTGAAATTAAAGCATAGTACAAATAATTGAAGTTTTAAAAAAAATCATGAAGTTCATTTATAGATCAGATAGATCAAAATGGGAAATATATATAGTATAATATAATGATTTTGTTGCAAGTTGCAGACATGGCTATACCATGAAGACACAATCATGGAGATATACCCAAATCAGTAAATGGAACGATGTCATAAGTGTTAAGTACGTGCTGTACCACATTACTACGACCTGCAGGTGGCAGTAAGCTTTTGACATTTTGAATCATAACTTGTATGCAGGTCCACAAACAGTAACATTGTTCAATAAAGCTGATATTTGTTCAGGAATTGAGTCACATGTCTAAAACATATCTCTGCATAGTCTCTCTCATGAAGACATGAAGAAGCCATTTTTTTGATATACATGAAATTGCCATTAACAATGAACTTTTCATTTTGAGCTATCATTGTTTTGAAATCGTTTTTTTTTTATTTTTAATTACAAGTGTTTGCACAGACTCTACTTTTGGAAATATGTGTTTGCAAACAAGTAGAAAACAGTGGCAGTGCTATGGTCTTGTTTTAAAATGCATCTTGGACAATTTGATCACAAGAATGCACCCAAGACACATTGTGGTGCTCCGTTTTGAAGCTGAATCCTGATTTGAACTAAGCATGTGTGAGAAAATGTCTATATTTACCAAGAATTACATGGATGTTACAATTTTATTCATAATATCATAATCATTAAACACTATTGTATTGTTCTGAATGCACCTGACTGTACAGATGATTCACAGGTTGCAGCAACAAAAGTAATAAACACACAACTACAACAAATAAACAATAACAAATTTCAGAATAAAGGTCATGTTTGTTTATTGTATTAAAATTATACATTATTAAAATAACAACGTAAAAGGTGACTGTAAATGATTATGTATTTAACTAAAAGTTCAGTAGAACTATGTGGTTCCAGGACCGTCTGATGTTCTGGATCCAATACAGTTTCACTCCTTTCATTCACCCTTTACCAGTGAAAACATGGTTTTCCTCATGGCCTTCTATGACTCCCTGACATCTATTGAGTATTTATAGATTCTTCTTCTTGTTGTTGTTCTTCCTTCTTCATATGTATTAATATATTGTATTATAGCATGACTTCATTTTTTGTCCGTGTTTCACAAAATACTGACACAATACTCACACTTAAAAATATATCTGTTAATTTTGCTAATTATTTTTCAGTTTTGAGAAGCTCAGAAAAAAACACTAATAATATATCAATATATGAAAAATACAAACATATGATTTAATAGAACACACTATATTTTTAATATTTTCCCCAAGAAGAGTGGGTAAAGACACAGATTATATTTTAGAGGTGAGACTCTACATCCATTTTATTTATTCTGGCTGGAATCCCCATAGAGCTGGCTCTAAAATCAGATAAACAACAATTAAAAAACAGCTTCATCACATGACTGACACTGCTATTTTGTATTTTACTTGTTGCTGTAAGGCAGGGTATGAGTGGTTGCTAGAGATGTTACCTTGCCGCGTTTATGCTTCTTCTAATGTTTGTGTCCATGATGGTGAAAAAAGCCATGTCCATGATGATGCCCATGGCCATGATGGTGCCCATGCCAGGGACCATGATGGTGATGATGACCGTGATGGTGGTGACCGCCAAAGGGAACGTGACCTCCATGTGGATACCCTCCGTAAAAAGGCCCTGGACCCATGGGAGGATAGCACTGCCCTGGTGGTGGTGGTGGTGGGTGACCCATGGGGTTGCATGGCGTTCCCCATTGTCCTGACTGGTTGCAGTGAGGGTTCATGTTGTGTCCACCCTGAACACAAACACATCAAAACATACCCATAAATCATCTTCAGTGATGTTGTAATCCAGATCTGAGCCTTACTCGCACTATTAAACAATACAGATTTCCCAGGCATATTTCAATATAAATAGTTCTACATTTTATATACATAAGTGTAGGTGCCAATATAGACTAATTACATTAAAAAAAACATTTTTACACACTACCTCCAAGAAACCCACATTATGCATTTATTTGGACATATACTGTATATATATAAAATGTAATACATCATGTAATCATAAGGATGGTGAAAACACATAATAATGATATAATGTATCATTTTAATCATCACTAACCAACAGAAAGGAAAGCCACTTCATTACCCAAGGATGACTAGTAAGACTTTGATACTTCCTGTAGACAGAAAGTTGAATGTATTGTGAAGAAATTAAATAAGTCTATTTGGATCAATCACTAATAATCTTTAGAAAAGTAAGTATGTAACTGCTATACTAAAAGTCTAAATGGAGATCAACTTTGAAACCAGATATTTTTCAAAAGACTAATTCAGTTCTTCATTTTGACAACCTTTGAAATATTTTACAGTGTTTTTCAAAGTCCATGTAACAGGGAACCTTACCTACCACAATGTCTGTCAAGTTCAATAAGTTTCTGCTCCTTGAAGGTAGAGAATAGACACTGGAGTGGACGTTCCTTTATACTATATATACTAGTGAATACACTCCTGCATTATCAATGACAAACATTCATTGGGCGTGTATGGACAAACTGGTTTTGTTTCCATTACGCAAATAGTAGTCACAAGGGAGAAAACATCACAGGACACAGCACATATACACCGGGTGATAAAGATTATAACTTAACATGGCCTCATGCGCTCAGAAACTCATCACAATTGCTTTGATTATAGTAACCTCTTTTCTACACTAGGCAATGCTTATTAAAATATGTTTAATGCAGCCATTGAGCAATTAAGAAATGTTTAGATGTTCAATGGAAAAGCTTGAATGCAGAAAAAATATAAAAGTATCATTATATATTTTTTATTATTTGTTTCGGTTATATCTTTGGTTATCTCTAAGATGCCTGTAATTTTGTGTTCTTTTCACTTTCAGTTGTATTAACGCCATTTACTCAAATCACTACACAACTGTTTCTAGCACTCACATCAAATGTGCTGTAATGATTTTGGCAAAAACAAATAAAATGGTGCAAATTAGTACTTTCATAAAACTCATAAAATCCTGATTTATATTTTCTTCCCCATGCCAATGTTTTAATATGTCAAAAACAATCACCCACACATGTTATCAATTTAAAATATTTTGGCTGCGTTGAAGCAAATATCCACCAGTTCCTTAAATATAATTTTTTATTGATATGAATTAGAGTTATCTCTGAAATCTTATCTTTAAGAGATCACTGGATGGTGTCTCTTTTTAGTCACAGCAAGAAAGTCCTGGGGTCGATCCCCAGGTCGGGTCAGGGGCCTTCCTTGTGTTTTGCTCGGGTGCCCCAGGTTCCTTCCACAGTCCCAAAGGCACACAGGTTAGGTTGATTGGCAACTCTAAATTATTCTTTTAGGTTTGAATGTAAGTAGGTTTGAGTGTATGCTCTGCTGTGTTCTGGCGCCTGCCAAGTGCTGCTCCCCGCCTTGAGCCTATAGTTTCGGGATAGGATTCAGTCCCTGTGGCCCCGATTAGGTTTAAGGGATTCAGAAAATGAATGAATGAGTGAAGGAGAAGTGACAAATTGTGAAAAAGTTTCCCAGCTTTTAAAATATATTGTATTGTACACTTTACTGTATTATACAGTATGTATACACTATTTCCATATCAGTGAGTAATTCCTGTGTTTGACAAGTTTTAAAGATTGCAAAAGTTCTGAAATCACACAGCTCCACACCATATTTTTCTTCGTAATGAGTCCTTTGACTGCAAAACGTGCAGTCAACACATATCCAGACAAAGAATTCTGCATTCTACTTATGTACAATGATATAGTGTATCATTACCTCATCTTTTGCCAGTGATTATCAAAAGGCCAATACATATTTTTTAATTCTTCTATTAACTACATTTCCCACATAAAGAAAGTTTACATTAAAAAAAATAAAACGTTTTATGTGTTCCATTTCACTTGTTCTGGTAACAATCATGGTAGAGCTGACTCTGAAATTAGTTGAACAATAACTGTTATAAAACACCTTCATCACATGGTTCATACTTTCCTATCTTAGGTATTTTATGTGATGCCCTGAGGCAGGCTACTAGTGTTTGCTGGTGGTGTTACCTTGTTAGGTTTTTACTTTTAATGCTCTAATGTCAATGTTTGGGGAAAAAACCATGCCAGTGAGGGTGCCTGGGCCTGTGATGATACCAGGGCCAGTGATGATGCCAGGGTCCATGATGGTACCCATGTCCATGACCAAAATGATAATGATGGTGTTGCTCAAAGGGAAAACCCCCCTGACCACCTCCTCCATAAAAAGGCCCTGGACTCATAGGTGGATAGTATGGCAGTGGTGGTGGTGGTGCCATTGGGTTGACTGAAGTTCCAAATGCTTCTAGCTGCTGTGAGTACTGATGGTTCCTGTTGTCTTCACTCTGAAAACCTGCATGACCGCCTCCTCCATAAAAAGGCCCTGGACCCATAGGTGGATAATATGGCGGCGGTGGTGGTGGTGGGGGTAGTGATGATGGTGGTGGTGCCATGGGGGTTACTGAAGTTCCAAATGCTTCTGCCTGCTGTGAGGATTGACGGTTCATGTTGTCTTCCCTCTGGAAACTTAAAAAAAAATACATATACAGGATGCATTTTCAATATACATACCTCCACATTCAACGTACATGCATGTAGGTGCTAATCTAAATTACCTGGACAGGGAGTTAGGTCTATTAGCAGTATTATCAATAAGAAAAAAAACATGTACTTATAAACACAATTGGACAGGTTGTGTCACATGCCACATCTGAGACATTTGCAAATAAACAAAGTGCATATTTTACTTTGGATGATTTATCATGGACAATAATATTTTACTTTGGACCAAAAGGTCTTGAGCTCAAATCCAACTCTGTCCTCCCTCAAGCACTATCACTACTGGCACCTTAAGCGTGTCCCCTCAATGACCATATGCTGAATGACGTAAATGTTAATGGAAAGAAAAGTTACAGTCATTTTAAATTTGTCCTGTATTCTCAAATCATTATCATAGTGTTGCAGTTATTTCAAAATAAAATGATTGACATTTATTTTAGTCTGTTAAACCAATAATAGCTGTAAAGTAATCGTGTCATGTCATGAAGAGAATAGATGCTTAATATGTTTTTATCACTAACCAGTTTAAAGAACCAGTTCCTAAACTGCCACGTCATTGTCAAGATTGACGAGACACACCCTGCAGACAAAAAGTTGGTTTTACTGCAAAGTGCAAGTGCTATAAGTTTATGCAGATTTCTAAAAAATGTTAAAATCCTTCATAAATAGAAATACATAATTGCTACATTAACAGACTAAATAAAGATCTGGACTGAAACATTATTTTTAATAACTTAGCACTTCATTATAAGAACTCATACTCACCACAGTTTCTCCAAAGCCAACAAGGTTTAGTCAATGACTGCACCCTGAATAAACTGAAAGTATACTGACTTCTCATACCATATGTACCAGAGAAAACATACCTACCTAATCACTGTAACAATAAATAGGGTATGGTTTTGTTTCCATTAGGAAAATAGAAGTTCACTGGATGAACATAGATACAGTATATCATTTATATGGTGTAATTAATTCAGAATGCTGAGATAAGAAAAAAGGTTTAATTGTACAGTGTTTCATGCTTTAGGAAAATTATCTAAATTTATTTGAATTTAGGCATTTTCTCTTCTATGGCTGACAAATTATTATTAGAGTATAATTCTACCTACTTGATTTATTCTGCTTAATTATTACTTACTTAGTACTTTAAAAATGTTACTTGCCGAATAAAAATGAAAAAAGTCTTTATATTTTGTCAGTCTCTGTAATTTCCTTGTTTATCACTGTGCCTGTGCAAGTGCCTGTAATTTTGAGATATTTTCTCATTCAGTTGTACTGACGCCAGTAATTAAATCAGTGCACGGTACTCCTGGTAGTACAATTAGTACAAATGAGCGCTTTTAAAATACTTTTCATGCAGACTTTTTCTTCAAACACACAGTATATTCTCATTACTTGCCATGAATTGTTAATGAACTGATGTGATTAACTGGTATAATAATCAATGCACACATTTTTTCCTCCTCTACCAATATATTACAATTTTCCAAAGCAATCCCCCATCTATTGTAATGATGACATATATTAAGCTACTGATGATAGTCAGTGTTGGAGTAAAATTATCATATTAATAATCATAAAGTTTTCGTTCTTAAAATCAGTGGTTAATTGTGAAAAAATGCTTTACAGTTTTTTTTCAATATCTAAAGATACTATCATAAAATGATTTTTAAAACACACACACAGTATATAGACTGTATTGCATTGTAAAATATGGCATGTTTTCACATTTTATTTATTATATCAGTGAATAATAGCCATGTATATAACAGAGGAAAAGGTTAACATTTCTATAGCATGTGTAGAATGTCTTCTGGTTGATGTCTGCTCTCTAATCAGAATCAGAACTGCATCCAGAATGCTGTGGGAAGAATGACACTCATTACTTACAGTACATAGTGTGTTTTGAAGGCTGTAGTGATTAAACAAATATTTGTAGGTGACATTTTGCCTGTTTAAATCTGTAATTTGTTACCTTTCCATGTTTCTTCCCATGTTTACCATGCCCGTGTCCATGCCCGTGCCCGTGCCCATGTTCATGTCCATGTCCATGTCCATGTTCATGTCCATGTCCATGTCCATGTCCATGTCCATGTCCATGTCCATGTCCATGTCCATGTTCATGTCCATGCCCATGCCCATGCCCATGCCCATGCCCATGCCCATGTCCATGCCCATGTCCATGCTCATGCCCATGCCCATGCCCATGTCCTTGCCCTGGACATTGGGCAGGACCACATCCTGGAGCAAGACCTCCCTGGCTTTGCCCTCCTGGACAGGGTGCTGGACCCACTGGGGGATAACCAGGACCTGCTGCTGGATACCCAGGCTGGCCTGGTTGTGGGGGTGGGTATGGCATGCAAGGAGCATTTGGATTGGGATGAGGCTGACCAGGTGCTGGCCATGTACCTGGCTGCTGTGGGTAGTTAGGATTCATACTTATGCCTGGAGACTGATGTCACTCCACCCTGCAATGCACACATGAAGTATTATAAACATATAAAATATCAATGCCATCTTCCTTTTACTCATCTTAAGAAATTATTTGTCTTACCTCTGTGGAGAAATTATTTTAAAATATACTTAATACATAATTGGATTTGATTCATTTGCCACCAAATGTCTGATTACTGAAATATGTCAGCAGAAAGTTCTTAAAAGATTAAAAGCTTAGAAACCATTGTAAGTTTTGTTCAAGATCAAGCAGATAACTCACTCCCACAATAACTCTAAATATAGACTTCATAGTTGTCATATGAAGTCAGTTTACTGAAAAAATTTAATTTACAAATCAGTTGAATAACAAAACTGTGAACATAAAAATGAATGTAATTTTTGGCTGCATAACATCTGCATCTGAAGTATAATTCACTCTTAGTTTTTACTTTTTCACTGCTTAAATGTGCAGTACATTGATAATGCATTTTCTCCAGAGAATTCCCTTTTTACTTTGAATCTCCACTGATTAAAAAAGGCAGGACTGACAAAATAACCTCAATAAGGTTTTTTATTTGAGATATTGCACTTTAGTCAGCTTTGAGAACCTAGCCTGAAATTATCCTTCACAATCAATGTAACATTTTTATTTTAAATCCTGTTTCTGTTTCTGCCTTATAACATGATTAAATTTAGGAAGTTAGTAGCTGGTCGACCTTCCCCATAACCGCTACTACCTTTTGTTTGAAATCTGATACATAGTTCTGAGTCACTGCTCAGAGTATTTACTATAGTGGTTTTGAAAATGTTTTTTGCACCACTTCATTGTTTTTCAAAGACTGAGTATTTAATAAAAATGGTCCTGTTAACTAACAAGTAAAGACAAACAAGATTATTAACTCTTTGCTGCCACCACCTCCCACAAACAGGAACAACCAAGTAAAAACAGGATCAAACAAGTTCAACGACACCAGTATTAGCATCAGTCTAGCTTTTCAGTTGGTTGGTTATCTACAGACATTTCAGATTTAAAAAGTAATTAGACGAAGGAATGTCAGAAAGGACAGACTCACTTAGAGAAGTTCTCCAAAAACACAGTGTAGCAAAAGCACAACAGGAACAACAGGAGTTTGGTGATCTCTGGAGGGTGTGTGTCTTTGAGTATTACACTCAGGGGTGACACCTTATATGCAGTATACATTCCTACCACTGCACTGTAATAATATGGGCTAGAAATTCATGGGATAAACTGATTTAAAGGCAAATATTACATTTACAGCATTTCACTTTTACACAGATGTGTGTTTTGTAGTTTACAAAAAGCTCCTTCCTTCATTAGTAAACACGGACTAAAACGAAGAGCTGCTTATTTTTCTAGTAAAGTTGTAGTTAATCAGCTGCCAGAAAAATATAATCACAAAGATGTGTGGAAATGTCTTCTATAATAAGAGGCGTATGTGCAGTAACACAATTAATAATGCTAGAAAATTATATATTCTGGATCAAAGCATAAATTAACTTTGAAAGTATTAAGTGTAAACAGTGTGAGTGTGTGAAAGCATTCTGTGTGAAAGAGGAGAGGAGTTGCTTTCAATGTTCATTAGATGTAAGGTTTGAATCCACTTGCCAGTGCACATTAAGGCTGACAGCAAGGAAATATAAAACTGTTTCAGCCCTAAATCAAATATTTGTCATTTGGCATCAAGGCAAGAAAGTGATCGAGTCCCTGGAAAACTGTTTACCCTGTATATATATATATATATATACACGTGTTAACCTCCTCTGTTTCAGGAGTTTTTCTATTGCCACTGGCTGGCAAAAAACAGGTGTGTCCTGATCAGTGTTAATGTCAAAAGGGTCCAGTTCATGGAAACTTACATATGATGGCATGGAAATAGGGCAGAGCACCAACCATTCCGGACTAACAACAAAGTCTATAATTACATGAAGCAATTATAACAACATCGGCTCTTTCATAAAAAAGGACTGTGTGAATATTTACCCCACCCTAAATCTCCCACAAAAGTAACAAACATTCTCTTAAATTCTATTGTCAAACACTATCATAAATGTTATAACATAATCTCTTTAGATACACATGGCTGAGCTGCATTCATTTTGAAAAAACACAAAGTAAGATGTTTTACACAAAATGTGGTTATCTGGGGAATGTCAAGTGGACTAACATAGTGAATTTATTCTTTAACAAACTTATGTTTAATAATATTTGTTAAAAATAGTACATTTTGACAAAATGCTAAAACCATTTGTCTGTTTGTTCAAAAATCATGTCCATTTGCTATGACCTTTTTTTGGGAGGGTGAATATATTCAAGTCTTTGATATGGACAAGAAATATGGCCAGGAATACTCTATCTGAAAATTTTTAACTCACTTTTCACTCAAGAAGCTTTTTTTCCACTAAATGGAAGTTACTCTGAGAACATTTTGATGTCACAAGTAAAAATTACTTTAAAACACAATCTGACATGATGCACAAATTAAAACTTAATCCTGAGCCAGCAACAAATCTTTTAAAATTGTACTTTTTAAATTACTTGCTGAAGAATGAAGCAGATTTACATTTCTTTAGATGTATTTGTATTAACTACGTACAGTATGTGTCAAATAAGCGACACAGTGGGGCAGTGGTTAGCGAGAAGGTCCTGGGTTCGATCCCGGGGTCAGACACAGGGTCTTTCTATGTGGAGTTTGTATCCTCTCCCCATGAAGGCAACAAATTATACTTTTATAGTACTTTACACAGTTCTGTCATCTCTATGGGATGGTGGAAGCCTTATGGCAGGAAACTCGTCTTGTGTTTTCCTACCACCAGTGATCCTCTGAAAAAGCCCTTAATCCCAAATTGCCCCAAGACTGTACTGAGGACATAAATTCCTCAGGCTTAGAGTGAATTGAAGCAGAGGTGATAAAGTGCCCCTTTGGGAATAAGTTATTGACTTTTGTGACATCAAAGAAATTTCCATTAATAAATTTTTCTTCACTCCAACACATCTTTACCAGATCATCTGAATTTAAAGGCTGTGTCTAAGAAACAGGTTTCTGTAATTACTGGATTACATGAACATTTATGACAAAATTTTGTCCAATATGGAGTTAATATGAGGATAAAACCTTATATTAACTCAATATTCGACAAAATTTTGTCATAAATGTTAAGACAAACAAACTCTAGCAACCTCAGACAAACTACATAAAAGTTTGTCTGAGGTTGCTAGAGTTTGTTTGTCTGATGGTACCAGAATACCCAGTTGTTATCTCATTTAATAAACATTATTTACACACTTCTCCTCCCCTCTCTCTATCTCGCTTACATGGACACAAACACATATCACATTAAAATAATCACAATTCCTCCTTTACTATTAGTATGCTTTCCTTTATTGATATGTATATCCAACTTACAACATATTGCAAATCTTAAAATGTAGTTCTATTGGAATGTGAGCACAAATGAGCATCAACCTGAAAACAGCAGTTCTAAAAGATAGCTATAATGAGGCTAAAATTACACAAGAATACCTATTCTAGGTTTCATTTAACGAAGAATAATTGTTGCAGTGCTTGCAATTAGAAGAGACTAGATTGGGAATACGGCTTTTTGCAATTCTCCTCCCAAAAAACATAACTGGCAGTATTATATTGCAAAATGAGAACATGCACATTTTTCATTTCAGAGAGCAAATATCTGACCAATTTATTGATTTTCTATTGATTCATTAATGCTTACTAAGAGTTACATAAGCTGTTTCTTTGGTATGATGTACAGAATGTTTTTATGTCTTTTCTAATCAGAGTCGGAACTGCTTGAAGAACTGCTTGAAGAACTACTTCCATGCTGTTTGGAAAAAATAACAATCATTAGACACCTGCACGTACCATCATATTTTAGGTTGTGTTTAGTTAGATTTAGTCAAGAATTTCTCACCTTTCCATGTTTCTTTTTATGCTTGCCATGCTTCTTCTTATGTTTTCCATGCTTGTGCCCATGTTCATGCCCATGTCCATGACCATGGCAATGCCCTTGTCCATGACCATGTCCGTGACCTTGACCACCACACTGCCCAGGACATTGTGCAGGGCCACAGGCAGGAACAGGACCGCCTGGACCCACAGGTGCTGGACCCACTGGGGGACAAACAGGGCCTCCTGGCGGATATGCCGGCTGGCCTGGCTGAGGCGGTGGGTACGGCATGTTTGGGTAAGGAACATTTGGAATGGGACAAGGCTGACCAGGAGGTGGCCATGCACCTGGCTGCTGTGGGTAGTTAGGATTCATATTGACGTATATAGACTGATGTCACTCCACCCTGCAATAAACACAAGAAATATCACTGTTATATTTTGCCATTTGTAAATAGAACATTTACGACTCATCCAGAGTGACTTCATTCATTCATTCATTCAGTATCCCAACTGCTGAATCCCACTGGGGCGGCTAGGACCAGAGCCTGTCCTGAGAACTAGGGGCGCAAGTCGAGGACCAACCGGAATATAACAGGAATATAAGTCTTACGCATTGCTTAATTTTCCATTGCTTGCTGATGCACTTGCCATAACTAAAAAAAAAACAGTAGCTATGTATATTTGACGTTTTTGGAAGAACTAATTTCAAAACTTTAAACATTTGAAAAGCATATATTGTGTTGCAAGTGACAAATATATGAGAAAAAGAGCCTAACGTATCAGATATGAAAATAAAATAAATCACTGTAGACCCTGAAGCCGGAGGGATCTGCAGTTGTTAAAGCCGCTGTGCGTCCGGGACGTCACAATCAACAACAGCCAACGAGGGCCAGGCTAATAGGAAGAAGACGGAAGAAAATAAAAATGCCTTCAGACATTTACCTGTGACTCTTGTATTACTAGCAATTGTGATATCAGGAATAGTGAAATAAGCGATCCGGTTGTTTCCTCCTGTAATTTTCAGCTTACCTCTAATTTACGCAGTGCTCGCTCTTACGATGTTAGCGAGTTCGATGTGAACAGTGAGTCATGCAGGGAAAAAGTCGCAAAGCCTGTAGGGTATGGACTGTTGTATCGACTCAGATATTTGACGTCACCGATGACGCGAAACAGATTCGAAGAGAAACGCTCTCAGTACTAAGTTGCAAAATAATTATGTCTTATTTAAAATACATTTAAATGTATAAGCTGTCTGTTCTGCCTGCTTATGCAGAAGCAGACTTCAAGGCAAGAATGCCTCAAAGAGTGCACTCCCAAAGCGTTACTACTTTTTACTGGACAAAATAATACTAATAATACTAATACTTATACTACTACTACTACTACTACTACTACTAATAATAATAATAATAATAATAATAATAATAATAATAATAATAATAATATAAAATGTCATTTAATACTAAAACAGTAGCAACGGAGACAACATACACAGTGATAAAATGACTTTTATTAATGTATTAATATTAACATTAACCCTTCACGCCTTCTATGTGTGTGTGCGCATCGCAATGGATATGAAAAAAGGCAATATTTTTGTAATACTGTGTTTAACATCGTTCACCCATGCGCCTACATACATTCCTAATCTAACACACCTGACTCTTATGTCCAATATTCATTAAGACATTCATTAGATTCATAAGATTAGGTGATTTGTCAAGGTTGGAGACTGTAGTCGTTTTTGCTCGTGATATGACAAGTTGTGTGGTCTACCGTTTTGAAATATAAATTGAATAGTTTAAGGCCTTGAAATGCCTGTCAAATGAGCAGGTTTGTAGCTGGACCACACCTTCTCCAATCCGCTGACAAATGTTATTTGAAGTCGTTTATTTGTTCATTTTGTTTTCGTGAAGTCGGAAGTGTAACTGTACAAGAGATCACATACGATGAAAAAAACAAAGCTTGCGAATGATGGCACGTACTACGTTTTTCTTTAAAGCTTTTCAAAACCTGATTGTGATTACCATCGTTTTGGTGTCTCTCAGCGCCACTTTAGGATAGCAACTCATAGGGGAAATAGAAAATGACGTTAGCAGTAATCTGATGACTAACATTTTTAACTGTGGTGTTTGTCAGAAATTAGCAGAGATTAACCTTACAGTTCTTCGTACTGTTGCCAATTATTAGGTTCAGTATTAACAAATATGCTAACCAATAATTAAACAGTCATTATACATGTCTGTGTAAGTTTTCAGTTGTTTAAGACATCAAATCAAGCACTCATTATACATAGAAATGTCAGAAGAAAAGACTCACTGAGGGAATGTCTCCAAAAAGATAAGAATCCAGCAGGAACAAAGAGAGAGAGCTGAACTTTAGATCTTTAGAACACACTTTGGGTGGGTCTTATGCAATCCTCGTTCCTGCCAATGCGAGCACTGTTGTGGGTGTAGTGTGGGTTAGGAATTCATGAGATAAACTGACAAAGTCTAGATATAATTTTATTGGACCTACCGCCAGAAAATGTATATAGTAAGAACAGTATATGTATTATGTATCAAAAGTGCATAAATTCTGCTTAATGCATTTAATGTTACTTATCTATGTATTTGCACGTTTTAAACATAATTGGTTACTACAACGAAATGTATACAGACACCTCCACAGAGGCCAAGAGAAAGCATTAATTTTAGAGACTTAGCTAAAATAACCTTGTCACATTCAAACAAGATCATATCAGGCCACCCATTTCATATGACGTGTGGCCGAACAGGTTTATAAAAGATTATCTTTTTGTCTGAAAGCACTGTGTTTCAAAGAGCATGGTATGAGCTCAGTCCTTACTAATTTCAGAATTCTGAAACAATTTACTAGCGTATTTAAAGCACATTAAAGTGTGGCCCAGGAATACGAACCTGTGCTCCCAACTAATCAAATATTTAATGTTTGGCATCAAGTCAAGTAAGTGCTCGGACACCGTGAAAAACAAACACAAACTATGCATTAGCCAAACCACATTAGTTACTGAAGATTCATGATCGGAGTAGACGTATGAGACCACATACAGGGTTAACTTCTTCGAGAATTTGGGCAGTGGAAAAGTATGTATTTAATGATGCCAACAAAACAGGTATGATCTGATAAGCGGTTATCTTTAAAGAGCCTGATTCAAGGAAAACTGTCATGAAAATACGGTGAATCACCACACATTCCATTATTCTGCATTTAACAGTTTACTTCGGTGTTTTTTGCTTTAAGTTTAATTAAATAGTAGAAAAGGCAGTGAGGTATGTTCCAGTATACAGCTACATATTATTCATAATATTGAAATTGTTGTGACTGCCTTCTGTATAATGCACAATGCACTGTTGCAACAAATACTGGAGATAGTTACCCCAATATCAGATATTAGGAATTACACCTGTCTACATAAAAAAAAAACCCCAAATCATACAGCCTTTTCATCCATTTCATTTATCTAAAACAAAAAAACAAACTGCGAAATAGTACTCTCACAAAGGTCTTAAGGTACATAAGGTTTTTATAGTTTACTAAATGACAACAGGCCGATAAGGGATAACCAAGTAAAACTATAGTATATTTGAATATTTTACTTTTAAAAAGTAAAGAAACAGTAGAAAATATATAGTGGGCAATGGATCCATATCTTTATGCAGACAGCTTATTCTTAACAGTTTACCATTTAAACATACTGTATATATTATTTTCCTCATATTTTTCACATTTATATATTTTCCCTTTTTTAATTTTATTCTTATTTGTTCTTTTTTAAAAAAACTTTTTTTCTACGGTGAGTGGTTCAGGATAAATTTCACTGCCTTTTGTACTTGCATAATTATGCATATGACAAATAAAGATTCTTGAATCTTGAGAAAAGGTATGACATCTGGCAAGTACACCATGATAAAAGCAAAACATAACAGAAAAAAATACCATTCAAATTACACAAATTCTGAACAAATTATAATCTGCAGGAGGTATATATACTATTATACATAGCAGCTCACTGGTTTGTTTGAAATTGGAATTGTAGAAAGATATTAAGGCCATTTCTTCCTCACAGATGACCACAGCTCAATTCTTCACAGTTTCACCTTCCTAGCGAAGGGACTGGATGGGTAGAGACGTGAAAAGCGGCCCAGGGTCCAAACAGGAAACACATTCCTGTAGGATGTGTAACTAATGGCACAGCTCTTGTTGAAAACACCAGAGATGTTCTCCTACAAAAACGGAGAATGGTCTATATTAAGTGCAAATGATATCTCATATTTTAAAGGCACATTAGACAGACTAGAAAAGTTTGACAAATATAAACATGGAGACTATCTCCACTCACTTGCGGCCAGTCTCCATTTGGAAGCTGTTTGTCGATCAGTACCTGTATCCCACGCTCAATCACATTACAGTCAGGATACCTACAGTAAAAAAAGCAATTAAACTGTTATAGTTATGGCACAATGAGGTATTCAGAGGGACTTTATGACTGGGTGTGTCTCCTTGGAAAAACTTGAAGTTCAATTCCTTGCTCAATGGTGAAAGTGGTAGAATTCCCAAATCCTTTTTTTTCAACCAGAAGATGAGCACTCTGTAAAGTGCTGATAATGCTTTTTGTACATTTCCTCAAATGGTTTATGAGCAGCGAGTCATATGACTTACTGACTGCTAACTCCCACACAAAATGAAGCAATGTATCATATGAGTCAAGGCAGTGGACTTGTACAAATCAATGATAGGACTATGCTCAATGAATAATGATTCAGAGTGCAGAAAGTATCCATGAACCATTGGTTACCTGACTGCCATCAGCCCAAGAAGAGCCCAGCAGGTGTTGTGAACCTGTGAACTCTTGCTCTGCACATAACACCGCTGTTCACATGACTCAAAGTCTTCTCCCCAGCCCCCATCCTCCATCTGCTTAGAGAGCAGAAAGTCGCAGGCACGCCTCACCTCTGCACACACCAGCCTGTAAAACAGGAATGAATGACTGAACAATGGACACAATTAAAGTACATAAAATACAGACTCCCTTTTATATGCTGTATGAAAACATACCCATCATATCCATCCCGGAAGACATGGCCCATACACGCAAAGGCCTCCAGCCCAAACCAGATTCCATATGTAAAGCAGACTCCCCAAGACCTATAGTCAATATACAAACACATATGAAAAAATGTACAAGTGAAGTGAACTTATGATTTATCCTCACATTTACATCATTTATCAGTTGCTCTTATCCAGATCGACTTCCATTTTCGATTTAAAGGAACAGTCTGGGGTAAAGGGTCTTGTTCAGGGGACCTAATGGTTCTAGTAGTTCTTGGTCCAGAGGCAAGCATGCTACCACCAGGCAATAACCACCCCATTTACGATTGCTTTGCATAACGATTCTACAGCATATCTTTGATGACTTTAAGTTCAAGTGAATTTTCAAAAGCAAAATAATAGAATTAAAAACACCAAGAGCCTCTGATCATAAATGACAGAAACGCACCCTTCCCATGAGCCATCAAGTCTCTGCATCTTCCTGCAGTAGTCAAGGCCCTCCTTAAGAGTTTTCCTAAAAATAAAATTGAAGAGCTTGACTCATGCAACTATTTAAAATGCAGCTGCTCCAAGACTTATGTTGCTGTGGGGTTACCTGATCTCCTGGGCTCTGTGATCAGGGTAAGCCAGGTGGAAATGGTGGAGGGCCTGGATCACAGCTGAAGTGCACTCTACATAGGTGTAGTCGATCATGATGTCACCTGTTACAGGACATTAAAAGAAACATCAGTAGATGCATTAATGCCTTTTGGAAGACGAATGAATGAATGAATGAATGAATGAATGAATGAATGAGTGAATGAATGAATGAATGAATTAACATTACATTTGTATGTACATGTCTAGACTCAAAAGGCTTTAAACTTTTACAGCCACTTCACCAATGAGCAGCTCCACCTGGATGATCTGACAGCAGTACACTAACACATTTGGTAAGGGGGTGAAGGGGCAAGACTGAGTCAACTATTTAGAGACGGATGATTACAAAGCTAAATACAGTCATTGTGGGTCATTTTAGCAGTGTTTCACCACATTTACAAAGATGCACATGGATCTTTTATGAGCTTAGAGGGTCAGGACCTCCCTTTTAGGTCTCATATCTAGTACAGCGCCTGTTTTACTGCACAGAAACACTGTCATTCACATATACTACAGAATGGCGCCCTCTCTTGGCCCAACCAACACCTTTAACAATAGCAACCCGTTTTCCTTGTTAGTCTCCCATCGAAAGCACTGACAATCCCCTAACCTATTTCGCCTCAGAAGGACTCCAAAGTCTGAAGTGCAGGTGGTGCAAGTTGGCAACATACATCTCTGTAAATCATAATCTGCAATGATTACAGACCTTCTGCTGGCATCCACAGGTTATAACTGCTCTCAAAAGAGCTGCATATCAATGCCCGTTTCACCATAGACATGTTTTTGGGTACATATTTCATGGATTATAGATCACAAGCAAAGAGTGTTTATGTTGTGTGTATATAAACCCCATCAATGCTGCTGGACTTTAATCACTCACAGTTGCACAAACACAGTCAGGCTTGCCAGTTGTGCATAGGGTAGATAGTGGCTGATAGGAGAGACTGGGTACTGTTTGTAATTTTACACTTTAAAAAGTGCACATATAAGGTCTTCCTTAAAAAATGGTATATAAGAGATGCTCACCAAACACTTCTGAGGGATTGAGCAACTCTAGTAGCTTTCCTCCACGTTTAGTCTCATATGTGGCAAATCCACCATCAGCGTTTCTCATGCTTAGAAGCTACAAGAGAGGAACAGATTTACAGACTACAGCAGAGAAATCCTCAATATATTTGTTTTATTGTCTTCCTTAAGGTTGTACCACATTGACTGCATCAAAGAGTCTTTCTGGAGGAATGTGCTCTGTGATAAAGCCACACCGCTCCTCTAGTAACATCACTGACTTGAGGCCTTCAGCTGTGCAGTCAGCCACAATCCAACCACAGTCCCGTGTGCTGAAAGGAAATCCTCCCTGATTCACACACACAAAGTAGATGAGTACACACACATACACAGACACACTTCATTAGCATACAGTAATTTTTATTTGAAAATATCTGAATTAAGTATGGGGTCTGTATTACCTTGTTCATTTGTCTATAATATTTGACATACTCTGGGGGGTTCTCTTTAATCTGGGGGAAAAAAAAATCAAGATACCAAAAGCATGGCAACAGAACTACTGAACAAACTGAATGTATGTGACAGCTAAAACATTAGTGCCATTATGACTTATTTCATGCTTATGAAGGCCAGTCATGTTCTTACTTGTGTCAAATCGAAGAACTGGTGGGCTTTTATTAAGCACTGTGTGAACCTGGGGTTATCCTGGGCACCTGCCTGAATATATGAAATGGAGGGTTAGTTAAGTTTAATTCAGTGCTTTGCATAGTTTATATTATGGTGTCATACTTATATTTCAATAGTGTGTTTTAGCATTATTATAATTACTTGAGAAATGAAGAGTTTTTAAACTGAATACCTCTAAAAATGCCTGCACGGCAAATGCAGTGTCCCATAGCTGGGATCCATTGGTGCCCTGTGGAAAAAAACAATACAGGTGATTTAAATCTTTTTATTTAAATCTTATCTATTCTGGTGATCCAATTAATACTGTGAAACTTCATGCCTCTCTTTCTTTTTCCCTACAGATTTTAGGCATAAATGAATTATTGTATCATATTGTACCGGGCTAATATCTGAAATACTGAATGTTTTATTTAAAAAATAAAAATGACAATGTTAAGATTCACCCCATTAGTGAAATTGTACATATAATATTCAATTTACAGGAGGATAAATCTGAGACCAACCTGCATTTTCATGCCATCAAGACCTAACCTGAGGGAAAAAATAGTGAATTTGCAATTTCTTATATTATCAATTAAGTATTACCATGAAAACAGTGCATGTTAAATGTGCTGCTTGTCACTAACCAGAGGTAGTCTGAGATCCTATCCACATGTTCCTTGAAGACTGCTGATTTGGGTCCGTCAACATGCCAGCGCACCAACATGTTAATGGTCTTCGATATCTAAACAGGCAGTTGGGGCAAGAAATTTATTACATAAGGTACAGCAGCAGCTTTCAATTTAGTGAAAAAGAATATGATACACCAAAAAATATGGCAATAAATGTAAAAGGTAAAAGGTTTTATAGTAGAAACTTACGGGGCCAATGCTAATACACTTCGTAAAGCGATCATCAGCTTTGATGTGATCGTACAGTTCTTTGATTGCCTTTTCTCTCAGAGTGGTGCTGTGGTGTGCCTCATAAACATTCAAAATCACTGTTGAATACAGTTTGATTGGCTACAGAATCCAGACAAATTCTGACTACATGAAATAAAAACACAAACTTACAGTAGGCCACAGTGAGCAGGGTACTGTGTGGGGTGTATATGTCACAGGCAGCAATATTGTTCCTTTGAGCTGGCCAGTCAATGGTTGAATAGTCTTGGACATACAGCTCCTGTGAAAGACCATTAATGATCATTATTTGCATTAGGTTTTAACTTGATAAACATGCATTCCACTCTGCTGCTTTTCTAATGGTTTAACATAAACCCAGGCCTGATATTGCAAGGTAGGGGAATAAGAGCTGGACAATGATGAGTTATTTACAAAGAGTTATAGGTTATCAGTTATAGGTGCAGAATTTCCATTTCCACTGATAAAAGAAGGCTGCAGTATCCTGTTTCATCAAATAAATATTCTGGTAAGAAATTTGCTTTAAATCATTTTTTAAAACTGAAGATTGAGGCTTATAATTGGTTCCCTAATTTAACTGAACAGTTAGATTAAACACCTGATTGAAAGACTTGACACACACGTTTACAAATAGTAGTATGTCTAAGAACTGTAACAAATGTAATGACTTTATTATTACACATAGTGATAGAAAATAATATAGAATTTGGTTCTCGCGTTGTTAACAGCTTGATTACGGGGTGCTGGTGATAGCCTAATTCTAATTACAGAGACAGTCTCTCTGGAGCCACTTCGGATTCAGGATCAATAGTGGGACGCAATAGTGGTAGTACTGGCAGTAGGATAGAGCTGGATTTGATCCCCAACCTCTTGATCCGAAGGGGAGTAACCTATAACTAGACCACTGCTACACCCATCATCACTGAGTCGCTGAACAATCGCTACAGAGAGAATGTAATTATCAAATGTATATAGTTCTGAATAAGCACGTCTGATAAATGGCATAAATTTGTTTTATAAGGGTACAACTCTTTCTAGTGGTGTAATTTCACCTGTCTCAGGCTGAGCACCAGTGAGTCTTCCTGAGCTGACAGTCTGGAAGCATAACAGTAGCTCATGGGAAGGTAAACCTGCCTGCAGTGACACCACAGGGTGGACGGGTGTGCCGGGATCCAGGTTGGAAAAAGCCTGAGTGAATGTTATCATGACATGACATGTTCAATTAAATACACTTTCTTGGGTGTAGTGTGACATTTGATACATCTAAGACAATCTTTGAATGTGTATGTACCACATCTCTGGAAAGAGGGTGTTCATCCCTTCCCAACTGTAGACATTGAGAATGGCCAACCAAAATTTCCCCCAGGATGGTATCCCAACAGCTCCCCCTGAAAACAGGGGCACATGCATTTTTAATAGCAAATTACAGCATATTCTGACAGACAGACAAAAAGACAGAATTTATATAATTTAAATTCTGACCTTTGCTGTGTAAGTTATTCCTTGCCTCTACCAAATCTGGATCATCAGGTCCAACTCCCAGAATTCTCAGTGTAGTGTAGCTTAGAGCTGTGCCGAATACAGTAGACTTGTCCTCAATATGCCTGGAATAAAATACATCATTCAGTGCCATATTTTAAGAACAGGCAACATTGTGTGGGCTTGTTTGCCAGTCATGCTGTTTTTTTCACATTTCATACAGTGGATCTTTCTTTAGGTAAAAAAGGGAAGATTTTAGAACAGTCAAAATCTACTGAGGAACCAAAGTTGGTGTATTTGATTTTTAAGAGTGACAATTCAGAAACTTCTACTTTCTAAACATGGTATAGCATGTGGTAAATTAAATCAAACTTACAGGCCCCACCCTCCATCAGGGAGCTGCACAGAACGCAGATATCTCACCATCTCCTTCTTCCAGGCTTCAGGTAGAGAGATCTTTGCAACATGGCAGGTTATTAGGAGACCTGAAAAATGCATCCACATGATTCAAGGACATAAACGTTTCACTGTTCTTATGAGGTTGTATTTGCATAAGATCTATTATTCATCAATATGTCTCACCTGGAAGTAGGAAGAGTGGTCCACCATAGTCTCCAGGCCAGTGGCCATCTTCAGCCTGTAGGTGGCTGTAGAACTCCATGCCTTTCAGAGCCGCTTCAACTGCAGTCTGAGCAACACGCGAGTTTGGTATGAAGTCATTCTGAGAAAGGAGGGTCAAATGGGTGATCAAGATATTTCATTAAAATAATCAATTATAAAATTAACTTAGTCATTAGGATTGCACAACATATTGGTTCTGCGTTGTCATTGCAATGTCACATTGGAACTGTACTGTCAAGTAAAACATTAAATTAAACACATCATGATTAAATTTTAATTGCACAATTCACATTTCCTTAACTACTCTGCTATAAACATGATATAATGTATGGGTTCATGGATTTTTATCTTTGTTTTTATTTTATTATTTTTATTTCTACTCATATGTACTCCATGACAAAAACACTCCAATAATTATGGAATCATTCATTCATTCCAGTCGGAGATAATCACATCCTCAGTTTTTTAAAATCCTGTATTTTTGTATTACAATTCCACATAAAAAATTACTGTTGTATTTTTTCTAAATCAAGTGCTGCACTGTTATGTATAATCAAGCTGTTTCCACTAAAGTAACTGATGTTTGTCAGCTATTCACAATTACCGTGTCCAGACCCAGAGAGTGCACCTCCAGCAAACTCTGCTTTCTCTCCACTGCATCCTCATCCTCCAGGAACCTCCAGGTTTGTCTGCCTTCTACGTTACTCAGCCTCCAGCGTGTCAGGTCTGTCGCTGGGTCCGTCTTGTAAGGTCCACCTCGTCTCCGCAGACTCCTTAAAAATGTCGACATCAGTGATCATTAGGTCTATATTAGGAGTTGAAGAATGATGTTGCAGTCTTGGAGGCCATAAAATTAGAGGTTTGAATCACGAGAGTCTAGAACCTTCATGAGCAAGGTTCTTTACGCTCAACTACTTGCAGGGAGAATGTCTCTGTAATAAGGAAATCTAATTTCTTCCAGTGTTGTGCCTGAACGAGTTCATTGAACGATCGTTCATGAACTCGTTCATATTCTGGGTGAACGTGAACTGAACGTGCTGTATATCTGCCTGATGAACGTGAACGTGAACGCGCTCATTCTGGCGTTTATGAACGTCGTTCTCTCGTAGTTCAGTTTTGTTCTAGAGAGTGCCAGATTTCCATGGAGCCAGGCAAAATCCCGGCTATAACCACTGACTGTACAATATCTAGGCTACAACCGCTACAACACAATCTAAAACGGGCCTTATTATATAGGGGGAAAGACCAGATCTGGCAACACCAGCCACCACAGAGTCGCACCGCGCATGCGTCATTAAATTGCGAAGGATGAATGGAGGCAAAATCCGATGAAGGCAGCGGCACTACTTCTGTCTCAATGATGAATGAAACTTCATATGCCCAGCTAAAAGAATTTTTTGAAAAGGTCAGTGATGATCCAGGTGGGAAAAATCTTACCTTTTTGTGTAAACTGTGCCCGCCAAGTCTCAAGAAGCAACTCCGCACATTTCTCATTCATTTGGACTAAATATTTCACTTTTATTACCCAAGTTCTAGATCTGTTCTTTTTCTTTGGGCAAACAACTCAGAAAAAAATACATTCACAAAAAATTGAAAAGTGACTTACTGAGAAGAAAATCAATGTTTAAATGTTTTGCGCTTTGAGGTACATCCTTGTTTCCTACCTCAGCCTGGTTCCTACCTCAGATTCTTTCTTAATTCCTCATTAAAAAAACATTCAAGCTGCACGTTCTTCCTCATGTTTCTGAGAATATACTGTAGGGTGAAAGCTGCAGCTGGATACGAGTGTGGACTGAATGGGGGGGACAACTGGAAAATGCCAGTATTCTTAGGGTAACAGCTTGCAGCAACATACTGGAAAAAATAAAAGAACTATGAACTAGTTCATTTTGGAACCTGCGAACTTAGTTCAAAAAATTTAAATTATGAACTATGAACTGAACTAGTTCATTTTAAAATGTGTGAACTGAACTTTGAACTAGTTCATGTAGAAAATGAACTTTCCCAACACTGATTTCTTCAGGATAAGAGCATCTGCTAAATATCGTAAATATAAATGGGCTATAACCCACCAAAACTCGAATTTACACTCCTATCTTATTGTGCGTTAATGTCAGACCTTAATTGTGCCTCCTTGCTCAGGTTTTTCCAATATAATCTATTCACACCTGTACCTAACATGGCGTTTCCAAATTAATATTGTGGCACTGTGGATGAGCAGAAAGTCGTTGTTTTGCCTTTACCGATGCAAACAAGACAGACAAGGATGTTATAAGTAGTGTCATTTCATTCACTTATTTATGCGGTTTTATATGGATTATGAAGTGCTATATTATTAAATATATAAATAATAAATAAATCTGCTGGAAGGTTACTTCTCCAGGGGCAGGGTTGGTCAACAATAATGCCCACGTTTCGTTTTATGTGCTGAACTGGTCAAGAAACCCAAGAAAAGGTTAATTCAGGGAAAGACTTAAAAGTGAACTGGAAATAATAGAGCTAACACAAACAGTTCGACGCTTTAACGCATTGACAGAAACGTGCTACCCAGATATTATACATGTCTTGGCTAGGCCTTAAAATTTAAATAATATTTAAAGAGTACAGAATATACTTACGTGCCTTCCGTCATCTCTGGCCTGTATTGACGACAACGTAAACTTTAAAACATGAGTTCTTTTTTTTTCGACACGGACGCTCCTCCTGACCGCAAAACTATTTACGGATAATGTAGTTTTTATGGAGCAGTATTTATAATCTATCTTGCGGTCTTCTAGTCAGTTTACACTCCACTTCCCATCCGCCTCTGCGTTGCCTTCCGAGCGAGACTCTCTATGGAGAGATATGACCATCGCACACGTTGTCCAATCACAGTTTAGGAAGGCGGGGAAATGGGCGTGTCACTTAAGCTCGCGCGCAACACTTAATCGCTATAAAAAGTTTACACGCAGGGAACTTAAAAAAACCCTTTATTTGTACACACAAACATTTCAGAAGCGAGATAAATCAAATAAAAATACTCTTTAGATTTCTGACGAAGCATTCTACATAATGCACAAACTGGAACAAAAATAGTTTAAAACAATAACCCTTTTAAGCAATTCTAAAAATTAAATTGGAGTCAAATGTTTTGTCAATCCAAACATTGACAAATTATCTTAAAATATAAAACAGAACATTGTTTAAACTTCTACTATTTCCTTTAGGCTCTTTAGCTTGAAATTACATGCAATTTCCTCCTCTTTGTTTGCTAATATTAGCCTATCAAGCTCCTGAAGCTGCTGTGCTACAGAGAGAGATGAATCTTTTTTCCAAGTAGAAAGACCCATCACCTTGGTGCCCTCTGTCCCAGTGTCCTACAAAAGAGCCCACAGTGCTTGTCAATTCAACAGCTTTAACTAAATACATAAACACAACAAATAATAAAATGCAATGCAATTAAAGAATCATCTAGGGTTACTCAAAGAACAACTAAATTTACATTCTTGATCTTGTTTATTTTGGGAGGCAGTCTCTTGCAAACAGTTTCACAGATACAGAAAAGCTAACGAACACAAAATACTGTAATTTCCACCTCTCCTGGAAGCGGCAACTTACATTTTATTTTTAATTTTCCTTTTTTATTTGCTGCAACCATGATGATTACATTTTTATTGCTTTAAAATTCTGAGATCGCAGTGAAACATTCAAGAGCAAAGTTTCTTGTCTTTACACATTCACTTTGTGTATGTATGAGTGTATGAGTGTGCAGGCCAATTTGAGCATGTAAAGACAAGATTTTGTTTGTATACGTTCCATTGCACTTTTAGAATTTCGGCACAAAAATATATTCTTCACAACCTCTTGTATCTACTGAGGAAGAATAAAGTAAAAACATAACAGGTTTACACAAACCTGCTTGGGGCAGTGGCGCAAGCTGGGAGACAGAGTCTCAGGAATAGACAAGAGTGTCGAAGGCACCAAGAGAGGCACAGACTGCAAGTCCAAAGGATCCTCTTTTAACCAGCGCTTGAGCTGCTCCTCAAATCTGGACAAAACAGAAACTTCAGCATTCTAGGCAAATTACAGACACAATCCACATTACTGACTAAAAAGTGACTGATTAACCTCTGGCTATGAGCCCTCTCCTGCTCTATGCAAGAAAGCAGACGTTGGGGCAACAACTGATCAGCAGTGGGTGTGTGTGTGATGTCTAACACAGAGTGGCTCGGCTCTGTCTCTAACTGACTCTGGAACAGTCTCTGTGCCGGTATGGGAAGCCTCGCTGCTGGGGTCAGTCTGGAGTGTTCTTCTGACCTAGCAGAAAATTGGATGAACATTTTGAAGCATGAATAGAAGAATAAAGTCAATTTTACATTCATTCTGCTTCAGAGTCAAAGTTAATTAATTTTTTGACAAGCCATTATTGATAAGACAGCCCATTACTAGCATAGTGGCAAAAATCTATGGAAGTAAACACATACTTTTAACACTGCACTTCATAAAACCTTCCAACCAGTCAGAATCACAAAAACACATCCAGAAGATGTTGATGGAAAGTGATGGGAAAAGATGGAAATGCCCTGAATTGATTCTTACTTTTCTGTGATTTGCTGCTTCTCCTTGTGAGTGGATTTCATAGCTGCCACCCAGCTTTCTGGAGGGATGAAGTCTTTCACCCAGTCCTTATTATAATATACCAAAATCTCACCATCCTCTGTAAAGGCATCTACAACAGAGAACCATGTTGAAGGCATTCAGTCTCCACGATGCTCAAAACGGGCCATTAAAGATTAACACCAACGTTATTGGGCATGCACAAGTCAAGAATATAAACCCACTCACCCTTTGCTACTGGACTTTCTTGTAAGTGCCAGTCTTTCATTCGGTGCTCAATGCAGAGAAATAATACATCATCCCAGGGTACGTGCTTAAAGGACGGTCCAGCTTTATCATCCTCAGTTTCTAGCTTCAGATATTGGGCATGTACTTTCCCAAGAAGGTGCTCAAGATGAGACATGAGGACTGTCTGAGACTGTGGAGAGCTGGGGATCTTGCATACGTACTGGCATATGGATGCACACAAAGATGGCCACGAAGCTAAAGGAAGAGAAATATTCATTTATTTTAATATATACACACCTATACAATTTTTAAAAAAAATATTTTAAGAGAGGGTTTTGGATGGTTGGAAATACAGATATAGGTTTCTGCTTAAAAACTTTATATTGTGATATTGCTCAGAAACAGAAAATATGCCAATACTTTATGGGTAAAAGTCACCAAGCCCCTCAACCTTCTCCCACCTTCATAAAAGTAATAGACCTACCATGTTGAGAAAGCTCGACCCATTCAGGAATCTGCAGGCTGAGGATGACACGACTGAGCCAGGCCAGGTGCTCTGGAGAATTCCACTCCAGTTGTGGTACAACTTCTCGGTTCTCTGGCAAGGAAAACTCAGGCAACGGACTTGAAAGTCCAGCAAGCAGATTGGAGCTAACCACATCTGCCAGATAGTCCAGCACACTGTTGTACAGCTCGATGATTGCTGCCGGATCCTGGCATGGCAAACCCGCCTGCACTCGCTCCTGCTTGTCACGGAGGAATCTTGTGTGAAACTCACTGCACAATCCATTTTCTACAAACTGCAGCAGGGGCTGAGAGGTGAGGACTGACGAGGCAGGAGAGTGGGCCACCAGCCAACGCAATGCCTCACCAATCTGGTGGGGGTACATAAAACAACTCTATTACACAGATATAACTTTAGAGGCTTCACGGGTAAATTTGTTTTCATACTATAATGTGCATGTTGATTCTGCTAAAATGTAACATTAAATTGTGCACTGTTTGACATGACTCACATGCTGAGATAACTGCAGGTCAGTGACATTCCCAGAGACATAGACAAAAATATATTTTGAGATGAGCCCATCTTTCACCAACGTCTTCAGCATGAGGACTACAGACCAAGAGAAAAGATAAAAGATTATGCACTACAGATTAATGTACATAAATGTCATTTTAACCAGCATTATAAGTACCTTCTTCTAACATTTGATCAGCGTACACTTCCTCTTGCTGTCTGGGGATGATGAGTGCAAGGGGTAGGGCAGTGTTCAATCCACCTGCCTTTTGCATTTGCTTTAGCTGCAGGAGGGCAGAGAGTAAGGGCACATCCTCCTCCGTCTGACAAAGGTCGGACAGAGGAGGTGGCATCGGCAGAAGCATCAACAAAGCGCTAGTGCCCAAAAGCCCTTTCTGCTCCTCCAACTGCCCCTGACCCTGTTCACTTAGGGGCCCATGGCTCACCTGCATTGAGATGAAGAAAAACATTTAACAGAAGTGCTTGAGCAAACTTAGAAACAAATGAAAATGAAGCAAACAACATAAGTGAAAGTTCTAACACATTTTGTACTAAAACATTTGTTAGAAAAAAAAAGCATGGAAGCCCATGCTCAGCTATACTATAATATGGCATTAAAATATAGTAGTTTGCCAATACAGGAATGTGTTACAAAAGCAAATGTGTTACCTTTAAACAGATGTGAACTTTGTGAGTCTTCTGTCCTATATTTCTCATGTTGTTAGTGATGGAAAGAGTTTCCAGCATCCCTTCTGATTCTGACATGCTCTCATCCATCTTCTCTTCCCCACCCAGCTTAATTTTCAGCCAGTCTGTAAGGGTTCTGCAGAACAACCATTAAAGAGCATTAAAGAGTACATAACTAAGCTCAAACCTTTGGCATTCACAATCCTATTAATCTGTACCTTTTTATTTGATTGAAAATAAAGCATCTGTCCTTTGAAAATTGCATACCTGTTGGCAAAGTTCATGTCATTGTCCTGGCTGCTGGGAAGTAGAAGAGTAGCCTTCCAAAAGATTCTTTCAGGAGGATCAGGGGTGCAGTCAGCCACCAGCGTTGGCAGGTCAAGAGGAGTCCACATATGCTCACTGAATCAAGACAACACACAAACACTGATCTACCTTAAGTCAATTTAAGTGTACATTACATGCATCTAAATTCGGTTGATTTCAATCAGACTTACCTCAACAACAAATTATAGTAGAAATTTACTTTCATCTGATGAATGGTTTCTTTTCTTTTTTGTAGTAGCCTGCAATGCACCAAAATAAATGTAAGAACAAGGAATTACAACCCACAAGAACTCGCTAGAGCATCAAATTATCATAGGGATAACTGTATTTACTTTTTGGAGGATGCAACCACGTTCCCTGAGTTGCCCAGGTTGATGAATCCCTTGGCAAGAGTGTCTAAAGAGGGTAAGGATGGGGCACTGGGGGTCAGAGCTTTCAGTTTGAAATGAGGGTCCACACAGCACGGAGCTGCAGGAAATCCACGCATTTGCCTCTTCAGTTGTCTGCGGACCGTCACCACATCCCGCCATCTGGTCACAAATACAAGAATACACCTTTATACTACCAACTCACAGTGTCTCAGTGCAGAGATCCCACAATATCTGAAAGAACTAGCCACTGGAACAAAAAGAGAGTCACTGTGCACCTCTTGATGAACTTGCGAATTCGCCTTAAGTTTGCATCCAACACCTCTTTGGCTAGCTGAATGATCTCCACTTCAAGAGCCTCCTCAACCAAGTCCTTACACACCTCCTCTGAGCAACGAGCCAAACATGCAGCCTTCTCCTCCAGCGCAAGTCTATAGTGAAGACATTTATACCAAATGTTACCAAATCTCATCATCTTTTGTAGGGATGGACATCTTCACAGAATTCCAACTCATTTAATTTCTTTCCCCTGCGGCTCAATTCCAATTTGTCCAGACTAAATATTAACTCATATTAACAGCATAGTAGTACAAATAATTCGTTTTAGGCAAAGAACTTTGAGAAATTCTCATTTCCATGCTCATGTGAGGTTTTAGAAACAATTTTGGAATATTGAGAATCAAGATCACAGAGCTAGAATAAAAATTGGACTGAACTGGAAGATATATTTCTTCAGTAAAACATATTTGGAAGGTTAATTAGATCAGGTTATGCTCAAATAAGATTTTTTGACTTACTTTATCTCTGCATCAGCCGTCTCTCTAGTACACAATGTTAGAACCTCATTAGTGATCTGGGCACATAGCTCTGAGCTTAGCTTATCCAAGAAGGCCTCGTGTTCTCGTTTCCGCCTGAAACAAAACAAGAATGGCCACAACTGGTGAGCAACTAGATGGCATTAAGGTTTTTCACCCCCACATTAACCAAGTTCTTAGTTGCTAATTTAAACTTCAAAAGTTCATATCTGGATGTATGAATACGTATAACCATTAAACATGAAAATATACTGCTGTTTTACACACCTGGCTTCCTCTTGCTTGCGTTTCTCCTCAGCAATTCTCTCCTTCTCAGCAGTGACCTCAGAAGCACACAGGTCTCTACACATCTGAGCCACGACCTCTGTGAACATCACCTCCAGCTCACTTTCGCTCACACTGCGGATAGGGAGGGTGGGTGTTAAGATCCACAAGTACAGTATATCAAAATGTTCAAATAAGACTAAATGGTGAATAACTTATCAGGGTGAAATGATCTTTAATTCTACTTGCATCTAACTTAGAACACAACACTAAATTAGTCTAAAAAAATGTAAGCACTACAAAAAATACAAAAAAGACTAAGAGAACACAAACTGCCATCATCATTTCACATTCTACAGCGTTCCAAAAAGAATATACCTCATAGCTGCAGAAGCATAATCGGCACCATCTTTGGCAACGCCTGAGACCTCAGCCTGCAAAACTTCCTCCACTACAGAATCCACCACTGCCATTAAATCCTAAAGAGAGCACAGAAAGTTTTAGAAACTTTACAAACTCTTCATGTCTAAGGATGTACCAAACCTACTTGGGCTTTAGGTATTGGCCAACACCAGTAACTGGCATTAGGGCTGGGCGATATGGCATTAAAATATCGCGATATTTTTAAGCTATATCGCGATACACGATATATATCTCAGTACCTTGAAATTTCCTCTAAATCACTGTATAAATGATAAATTTGGCCCTATATTGCATAAAATGACACCAATATAATAAATTTAGCCAAAGTCTAACATAGTAAATGCTTTTATTTTAAACTAAAGTATAATATAGCAAACTTTATATTGGGGACAGACAAGTGGGCAAGGGGCGCCATTGATTGCGTGCTTATTAAACGTGTAAGACCTAACTATTAAATTATAATTATAAGGTCGATTAACTATAACTAGGGCTGGGTATGGTTGCTGATTTCCTGAATCGATTCGATTCCGATTCACAAGGTCATGATCCGATTCAATTCTCGATTCGATTCGATATCAATTTATTTAGAGATTTTTGAGCGGAGCAGCTTCAGCCATGGCTCTATTTGGTTTCGGTTTCGCCAATCTCACGTTTTTATAGCTCTCCTTGCGCAGTCGCGCGAAGTAGCTACCACTGGCCAATAGGATTCACAGGCTGCAACTGCCAAAACCCCGCCCCCAAACTGCCAAACCCCACCTCTTTCAAACCGCACGCATAGAAATCTCACTCGAGCAAAAAAGCTGCTCGTCGGTAATCTACTTCATGCGCGAGGACATTTAACACATTGAGAGGAAAAAAGACATTAGAGAGAGGAGAAATACAGTTTGTGCGCAATATTATCACAACCGTGCGCTCGTTTCTTAATTTTGTGCTCTCGAGTTTCACATTTGCGCTCGCGACTTTGAAATTTACGCTTGCGGAATTTTTGCGGCAAGCCTTTGCGCGCTCTAGTTTTGGCATTGATGTGGCGCCATAGGCGGGGAAGCGAGCAGAGAAGCGAAACACGACAGCAGTACAAAACGCACATGCGCTAGGAGTTTTCTGGATGGGCGGAGGAGCGAGCTGTCTGCATTGACGGGGCAGAAAAGCAAAATCCAAAAGCAAAGTACATGCTGTCTGTTTAACAATAACATTAGGATTTATACTCGATGGTCACGATATAGTTATTTACTACATCGCACGTGGAACAAGCCGAGATACATCAAGTATATTTGATATATCGCCCACCCCTAACTGGCATAATTATTTTTTGTGTCAGGCAACATTACGCTTGAGTAACTTTACTTTTCTAACATTGTAAAACACAAAACATTACATATTAACTGAATTATTTCAGATTCTTCCCTCAACTAAGATGAAAAATTCAAAATTAACAGAAATTACTAAAGCTTTTGGTACAGTAACAATGGATTTTATGATTTTTGCAAAAGCATTCTCCCTATAACACTATCCTTTAACCTTTCCTTTCCTAATTAATGTAAGGTCTCTTACAAGTATGATGTGTGTGTGTCGATCTGACTCTTTGTTGAGCCAGTTTATGTCGCTGTTTTTGGCCTTGGGTACTTTTGGAATACAAAGCATTTTAGTTAAAAGGGGATAAACTCTGGTTGTTACCGGAGAACAACCCAAGAGAGACACTAGCCGCAGTAGAAATAACATCTTGTAAGAACGCCTTCTGTTGTCTCAATAAACTTTTGCTTAAGTTTATGAAAACAGTTTCATTCCTGACTCTCTTCACAGTAGAAAATGTACAAAATGCAAACATTAAATCACATGTCACAACCTCCTGCAAACAAACTTAATAAAATAAAAGAACAATTCATACAAAGCAACGTAAACTAATACTTAATGATCCAGCTATTTAAGACAATAACGGAACAACAGTGTGTAATCAGAGCATTTGTGAGAAGACTAGAAGTGGACATTGCAGAAAAATGAGTGAAACTAACTAATATGAATCTTTAGCGCTGTAGACCTCTAGTGCTAGTCTGTACTACTAGTAAAGCAGCGTCTCACCTGATCGGAGTAGACAGGCACTGGCTTTGGAGGAGGTGATGGAGGTCTGACTGGTTGGGGTTGGCTCGGGATAATGGACTGTGGGTTCAATGGCGGCACTGGCTTCACCGTCAGTGCGGGCTTCCAGGTCTCCTCTCCTGGTTGGGGTGGATCGTTCCTTACAGAGGGAGGTGCAAATAGCCTTGGCTCCTGTCTCAGAGAGAGGGCTGGAACTGCAGAGGCACAGAGCACAATTGGTGGCAGCTAAATAATTCTGTACATATGTGGTCGGAGCATCAAGTTCCTTAATCAGAAAAACACTGAGAAAGCACAGAACAAAAGTTTAGGATGAAATAAACAAACCTTTTCCTGCAGCTGATGGTAGCTCTAAAGAAACCATGTCCCCTATGTATTTGTTGTTGGAGTCAAAGCTGCACACTGGTGTGTACTGTGGCGGATTGGGAAGCGGCCCTCCATTCACAACCTCTCCGATCAGCACGGTTCTCTTCTTTTCAATGATGACAGACTTTTTCTGTTGCAGGGGAAGATCTGGCTCCTGATACGCAGTACGGCTCAGCTCAACCATGCTGGGGAAGCAGTGCACACCAAGATTTAGAGGAGTTTGGAGTATCATTTATATTTATAGCATTTAGCAGACACTCATACAGCACTACTTCCCTTTTTTTACTAATTACTAGGGGTGCTGAAATTAATCGCATAATCGATGCATCGTGATGCAGGGAATTTTGCATCGATCCAGTGGCAGACCATAATTGATTATGTCGGGGTTTTCAACCGGTGGTCCGTAACATGCAATACGGTATCAGTACTGAAATCACTTTTTTTAAAAATTGTTTCATATAATGTATTTTTGATTTCAAGAAGATCTGAGCATCTTTAAAATAATACATTTAATGCAAATATGTGACCCTGGCTATGATAACCCAGCTAAAGTCATTTTTTGGCAACTCTCTGTTTTATACATAAAATAATTCTAGATAATTTAAAGAACATTTTCTGAAAATTTCACCTTGGTATCTTTAATACTGACCAAGTAAGGCCATGTCAAAGATCTGGCAAATTACAGGCTCAGAAAAACAGGTTTTTGAGAAATTTCAATGTAAAAACACACATATTTTCAACACATGCATCTTTAAACCATCTTTGACTGTGTGTCATATACCAAATTAAAGCTTACATTCTCTTATTTCAAGTGATATATGACACAATTATGGACAAATTCTGATACTTTTGGAAAATGGGTCTATTTATTATGATATGCATGGCGAAAAAGCATGCATATCAACACGAAAAAGCATGTTTAAACACTCGGCTACCTTCTGTTCCTTGCTTATTGGCGCCGCCATTGGGGATGGAAAAAAAAAATTACCTCAGAGTTAGCGTCGAAGTCTTTTTTTTTTTTTTTTTTGGGAGAGATACCAAGCATAAAATGTCGATGAAGTAGCCTGGTTAGATTGACAAAACGTTCATCTACCGAAAACAAAGCACTGTTTCTGATGTGTACACAGTGACACAAAGCAACACACACAGAAATCGGCACCCGGCTAAAGTCGCAATTTTTCTACCTCCTCTTTACCTGATGCGACTGCCACGGATACACACTGATCTTAATGTCTGTATGCACTTTATAATGATAGAACAGTAGTTCCTAAACCGAATAACACCCAAATCACCAGTTGTTTTTGCACATAAATTAATCCCAAAGACGTTAGAAAAGCAATGTTTACGAAGGCAACCTCCGGCATTTTCCGGTGGAAAATGGAAACGTAAGGTGAATAAAATCACAAATTTCGCTATTTATCCTGTTAGAAATGACATTTCAAACATTACATCCGAAAACCTCAGTACATAATCTATCATTTACTGCAATAAACTCATATGGCATATTGTTGACATTTTTCTCGCTATGACTACTTTGACGCTCTTTATTTCATAATTAGATTTGGCGATTTTAGCCGAGTTTTCACAGGCGGGGTCACATATCTTCAGAGTAATAGGGTTTAAAGGGCATGCTCAGCAGGGGGCCATCCTTGGGGATTCGAACCCCAAAACTTATGATCATCAAACGTATGATCCTCTTATTACCCAAAGAGGATAGAGAAATTGAGTGTTAATCTTACCCATCAGAGACGCTCAGCCCATAATGTTGCAGAAAGTCCACAGCTTCAGACACACTTCGGAACATAAGCATTTGGACCACATCCTCCACAGGGAATGAAGTGGGCCTCTGAGAGTTCACAGTGTAAGCCACGTTCATGGACTTCAGCGCAGCATTTCTCACCTAACGGATATGTAAAATTTATCATGATATATATCATTCTAAAATAAACATCATAGCCCGGCAGGAATTAATTACTGGGTTAACATGATTCACCTGGTTAAAGTATCTGTGGAGAATGCAGCTGGCCAGATAAGATGCTGCTTTCACCAACTTGAAGAACCTTACAAAGTTGTTGCTGTTAAGGGCTGCGAAAACTTGTACTGCAAACTTCACCTCAACAGAGTCCCGGACCTCTTTGCGAAACTGCTGCACCTCGCTTTAAGGAAAAGAAATAAATTGGTATTAAACTTGATCTTTGCAGGCTCATGAGGATATCAAGCATGACTATAATATAAAAGCATACCGAAGAATATCTCCATCATTGAGTTTGAGCAGGACACTGTACTGACGGAACTCGGCCTCATGAAGGCAGAACACTTCCTTTGAGGCAAGGTCTTGATACATCTCCTTCAGGCTTTGAAGGCATTTTGTCAAGTTCTCGTTATTAATTTTGACATCAAAAGACTTCATAGGCTCCTGGCAAAGATGATGGGCACAGTGGATGTGGAATCGTGCACACTTCTCTATCAGAGACACGGTCATCGGGTCACACAAGTGCTGCTGGGTAATATCCTGTGATGGAGTGATGACAACAGAGATCAATTACCAAATGCACCTATGTTCAGACTTAAATAAGTAATAAACAAAACAGCAAGAGAAGGGAAGCACACCTTGCGAATCCCTCTGGTTCTGTTCCACACAAAGTCATACCACTCGCCATAGATGCCTTCTCCCTGATCCATAATCTGTGTGACCAGGTAGTCCATGGTCATAATGAGCACTGGAAGAGGCCGCAACTCGTGGGGAAGAGGCTCCTCTTGGTCAGCTGATGACCTGCTGTATTCTTTAATGGCTGCAAAATGGTCTACCTGTAGAGAAAAGAAGAAATTGTCCACTGTAAATGCTCATATTTACAGGTGATCTAGCTTTTCATATTGAATTAATAATAATGTTAATAACTGCAAAAAACATTATAAAAAATAAGACATAAAATAAATGTAACGTGAAATTGTTCTAAACCTTTTCGGTTTCTGAAAAGATCTCAAAGATGCTGAGCTGGTTGCGGGTTTCCCTCATATAACGTTCTTTCTCTGGGCACATGTCAGGACATGAACCCACAAATACTTTGGACAGGTCCAGGTCTGTCCTCTTAGGTCTCACTATAAAGACAAAAATGATTACCCATTTAACATTATGTACGCGACACACCAATACAGGTATTAAGCAGGACAGCATGTCCTTACGTTGTCGAAGGATTTTGTCTCTATGCTCGAGGAGGCGGTACTTCTCGTCAGCTGTCTCAGCCACCTGACCAATCAGTTGCTGAAGGGATGAGGGCATAGCGATCAGCTGTCGTTCTACACTCTGGCCTTCTAGGACAGGTTCGCTCGAATCAAACTGAAGAGTTTTTGCTATAGCGGGTTTCACTGCAGTAAATCTGAAGGGCAGAAGATAAAGCACAGTATGCTAATGATTAGTAAGCAATAAAGGCAATAAAAGACCAGAAAGGCTAAGTGATCAACACCATATGCAGGCCAATTTAACAAAATGCAAAAACCTGCAGACACCATCCCCAGTATGATGAAGGTTAATGATTTTGTACGATTAACAATAGTTTATTTGTTAAAATAAGCCAAAATGCCCTGGTGTTTAGTAATTACCCTTTAGTGAGGGAGGTGGAACTGCTGGCAACAGGAGACTTGAGGAGAGGTTTTCTCAGTGGGGTAGACAGGGAAACTGCCGGCCTTGACTCCTCCTCTGTAATGAAATCTTTGACGTCTGAAGGCTTTTGTGCTTTTTCACCTGGACCTAGATAAACAACAGTGCAAAATCCATAAAGTAAACAAATATTTAATCAGACGAGGCGTATACTGAAAACACATCACACAATACAATCTAGGAAAGAGTTAACTTGACATTTAGAACAATAAGTCTTGTAATCACACTCACTTTGTTTCCTTCTCTGCAATAATATTTGAATTTCAGTTCCCTGGAAGTTTTTGCCTTTCTTTTTTGCCTTAACTGCCGTCATCTGAAAGACAAATGATGGTATGAGAAATCTGTTATTCCACATCACTCCAAGGATTTTAATATATTCATCATAAAGTATAGCTTCTGAGAGAAACATGAATACAGAACGTCAAAAAAACTCACATGGTCATGGAAATGAATAATGGCTAGATTCTTTTGAGGTCTGCAGTACACTCTGCACACTTTCCCAAAGCGTCCAAAATGTTTTTCGACCAGGTCTTTCCGATTAAGAGTTGGTGGAATGCCCTTGCACTGGATGGCAGTGGCTTCAGAGGGAGAGAGACCGGCTAAACTGTCAGTGCTTTCCCCACGTTGAGCTCTTCGCACTGGGGAAGCTGTCTCAACTTCGGGCTCTGGTGGTTCAAAAATAAACAATCTGATGAAGCACACCAACAGTATAGTACTGCCATGATTACAGATTAAGAGGTCAGTTCAGAAAACTAAAGAAAAGCTACAAGTGAAGTAATAAACTCACCAGATTTCTCTCCCTTTTCTACAACCTGCCTCAAGGTAGGCTGAGCTCTAGGTGGGGTAACTGGAATCTCTGCATCTGAAGGAGCTCGTTCATGTCTGTCCTCCCGAGTCCACTCTGCAGAATGATCTTCTTTCTTTACTGCATTTGTAGACATCTTAAGCACACCACTCAGTGCAGTTTGGAAGGCACGACTTCTCAGCAGTGGCCGCTTTGGTTGAACCGCTGGGACGTCACTTCCACTTTGTGATTCCTCAAGTATAGAAGTGTTTACTTGGCTGGGAGCTGGCTCAGTAGAACCTTTTCGTTTAATCCCTTTGGCAGAACCCTTAAAACCATGCTCTGCAGAACTCTCCTCATGTTCTCTCCTCTCTGGGCTCTGTTCAGTTTTTGTACTTCTGAAAACAAATGGTGGCTGAGTAAAAGTCTTAGAAGCAAACCCAGACAATTTGGTAACTGGCTGGGAAATGGTTGTTGGCAAGCTAAACAAGGAGGCACTACTGGGAACAGTGGTGGGTTTAGTAGCAGTGGTAGCACTGCTGCCACTGTTGGCGGGGACTGCAGGCTTCGACAATATGAACTGCAAAGCTTCTTTCGGAGCAATATTAGCATTTGTCGCTGAGACAGACGGTGCTGCACCTGGCTGAGAAAAGCAGAATTCTTTTGAAAGCAGGGAGACGCCAGGCATGCCAGATCCACTACTGTCTGAGCTGCTTGCACATGGCTTGAGTAAAGAAAAAGACTCAAGAGCAGGTTTAGGGTTGGACGGTTCTGGACTGACACTGAAAATTGGCTTGAAGACCGCTTCATTTGATGGTTTAAAGCTAATGTTTGCACCAGCACCACTAGCCAGGGTATTGCTTTGCATACTCATTGCAGAACCTGAGTTAACACTGGGCATGGAAAAGGCAGATGCTTGATTAAATGATGACTGGGCAAAGCTGGACTGAGTTGGTCCAGTTCCAACAGATGTAGATGTCGGCTGTTGAAGTCCAGTGTTAAGGCCAAATGAAAAGTTAGGTCCAAATGTTGTTTGCACTCCAAAAACTGGAGCAGGATTCTGTCCAGCAGATGTTGACGGTACTCCAAATCGAAGCGGCTGTTGACCCAGAGAGGGCTGTCCAAAAGCAGACGTCTGAGCTATGGAGGAGAATGACGTGGATTGCCCTTGTCCACCACTTTGTCCAAAAGAAGATGATTGGCCAAATGTTGGAGTTTGGCCAAAGACAGATGCTTGTGCAGGTACTTGTCCAAAAACTGTCTTTTGGCCAAAAGATGGAAGTTGGCCAAATGTTGACGTCTGTCCAAATCCAGCATTTTGAGATGTGGTGTTCGTGCCTTGCTGACCAAATGACTGAAACATGCCACCACCCTGACTGGTGTTATTTGGTGCCTGAAATGCACCTTGTTGACTCCCAAAGAAATTAGAAGAATTCATTGTGAGAAATTGTTAAAAATATGAGTGATCACAACAACGTAAAAGTCTTAACGTGGGACTCATTCAAAGTAGGAACATCAAACCATACATCAAAATAGAAGCCAGACTTTCACTGCTCTTCACTGAATGTACTAACATTCTTAATCCCTGTAAAAGGAAACCAAAAAGAATAGCACAATTATATCAGTCTGCTGTTAGACCAGATAATAATACCACCAAATACAAAGCCTTGGTAGGCTCTAAGGCTGATATACTCGGTGACATCAACATTAAAAATGTGTGAACAATGATACTTTTGAAGTTCCTTTCCTGAACTACATCATTTACTCTGACTGAAGGATTCCTGAATAAGATTCAAGAAGGGAACTTCAAAAGTATCACTGTACTCACTTTCACCAAGTGTGAGGCATCATTTCTTTAACTTTATATAAGAGCGTTAAAAGATAAATGATGACACATCAAACACACTTATCTTGTAGATCAATGGTGGAAATTTAAGTATCAAAGTAATAAACGCTGTAGCATGAGGCGCCTGCTTTAATTTCTCGTAACTGACATTATACATCCGATAAATAGTGCAGCTCTAATTGTTTTATTTTTTCCCATCTGTGACATTTCTTTAGGCAGGCAATGCTTTGTTAATCAGTTAAGATTAGAAGGGGTAACTGTGATCAGAATAAGTGCAAGTGTGTAAACTGGCTGTTAAAACGGTTACTATCTATATTGTCACTAAGAAATCATTTTGAATAGTTTGCTTCAGTGCCCAAATTAACGAACTTCCACAGAAAGAGACTTAATAAAATGTTTTTAGTCAATCGTTCTAAACGATTTTTGTAATAGTCGAAGAGGCGCTTATTTTGGTTTTCCCTAAGCTAAGCTAACGGTTAGCTTTGTAACAGCAAATTGTATTTACGTCTCTCCACTGAAATACATAACAGCTGCTAAAGACAAGGTACGGAATCCATTTTAGTACAACACGCGTATACATAACCAAAAGCGTTTAAAACGGAGTTATTAGCTTCTGCGTACGCAATACTTACCAAACATTACGCTCTTCTTCGTTGTAATGGCGGGTGGTTTTTTTTAGGGACACATCTGACTCTCTACTGTCCCCTGCGGAGGCTTAATTCTACTTCTCATTTGAGTCTTCCAGAATACAGTTTTACAGTTGCGAGACGTTAACTGATGATCAACAAACACTTCGTATTTACATTAGACATTGCAGCCTCTAGAGTTTCTTTTCTGAGAGATTACCAGTTGCACACGTGAACGCATAAAGTCTCTTTGTGACGCCAAATACTACGCCTATATCCCTAACCGTACCACCAGCTACCTAAATCAAATCTTTTCAACTTTTCTACCAAACACTTCTTTCTTTTGTGCACACATACAAAATGTCATTACAAAATAAACTAAAACCGGGAATTTAAAGAAAACAAACAAAAAACACATTTATATAAGCCCAATAGAAAGTATTTTATATATATATATATATATATATATATATATATATATATATATATATATATATATATATATATATATATATATATATATATACTACACACACACACACACACACACACAATTCTTTCTATTTAGCTATATATATATATTATATGATTCACGTGCTTATTTTCATATTTTATTTGAGAATGCATTATAACAAAAGATGAAAGGAAAACACACATCTCATAAGATTATATGTTATATAATTATAAACTTTATACACTACATAAATCTGCAATTTCTCATTTCCAGATTGTTCATAGTCTTACTGTACATGATGGAACCACTAGGTGACACCTTCTGCTTGTTACAATATGACTAGCAAATGTCGAAACTTGATTTTTACTGAGTGAATAATGTTGTCTTCGGGTCATCACTACGATATCGGGATTTGGTCACACAAATGCAAAACACTAATAATAAAGCTGCATGCACAAGTCATAAACGTTTTCTGATGATAATATTCATTTTCTGCAATGAATTACATAAAATTGTTAATGGAATATTGTGTGGTGCATCCATTTACTAAATTGACTTTTAGCATCTTTAAGAAAAATTCTACTTGGAGCATAAGAAATATTTTACATTTTCTATACCAAAAAATACATGATACATGTGCTTAGAAAAATACAAGTGATAAAAAAATCTTGGGAGACAGGAAAGATTTTCACAGTTGTTTGCAGTGGTAAAGCCATAAACTGTATATACTGTCCTCCCCAAGCAAAAATGTGTCTAAACATTACATTTTTTTGAAGACATACCCTTTTCTGTCACACTTACAGTGCAAATGTACGCTATGATTAAACAGCTGTACAGAGCAAAATAATAACAGATGATAAGTTTTGCAATTTCACGCTCCAGAAACCTGAAATTGACTTTTCTGTCTGTACATTATATTCGGTTGATTGATCTGATCTCTCCTATCACGAGATCAAACTGACTTCAAACAACTTGATTATCTAGAATAAAATTAAACTTTGAGACTTCATTCAAAATAAAAACAAATTACTCACTGAGAATGACTGACTATATTATATATACAGTTACAGTACATAACCAAGTGAGTGCTTATCCTGTACCCTTGCAAGTGCCAGGTGCATCTCCAGTTCAGCGTCGCTTCCTTACACCCTCTCCGCCAAACCCAAATGGGATGGATCGAGAATCGCTAGGCCTTACCTCCATCCAGCTGGCCTCGGGATTGAAGACATGTGGTTCAGGAAAGATCTTTTCATCCTGACTGATAGCGTAGTGGTAGAGTGCGAATGTGAATGCTGTTCATAAAACTGACAATTGGTTATTGTTATTTTTTGCAAATTCAGGGGGCAGGTGAATATTGTAACCTTAAGGAAAACAAGCACCTTTTAGGGGAAGAGTGCCTCAATGACTGTATCACTTCCTTCCTGTCAAAAGCGTGCATTTAAAGAGAACAACAGGGGTACATCCTAAACATAAATCATAAAATAAGCGCTGAACAAAATAGTAGACATGAGACATGAAAAATTAATCAAGTACCTTTTCCTTTTCTGATGATAATTTGCATTCTTTTTTTCTACAGTATATTCACCAAAAAAGCTTTGACATAACATTAGCATGCAAAAAGCATGAGAAGGGTCTGGCTGCAGACCTCCTCTGTGGGTAAGCTCCTCTGTCAGGACATCTCCTCTGAGGAAAATGACGCACAAGGACGAAGGACCACCACCTAACCCAAACCCTAACCATAACCGTAGTTATATTTATGACATCATTTCCTTTCCCTCAGAGGAGATGTCCTGACAGAGGGGCTTCCACAGAGGAGGTCTGCAGCCAGACTCTCTTGAAAAGCATGGAGTCTACCTTAGGGTCTCTCTGATAACAGCCCAACCGAGAACGGCATATTGTTCACTTCCTGAGCTGTTGGAATGTCCCCTTTATTTATGCTCACCACTTCTTTATACAGCTTGTCTTGTGCTTTTGGATTTCGTGATAGCAGATATAAGGCCCACAGCATTGTGTTGGATGTCTATAAACAGCAGAACAGGATAAATCTATAGCAGGTATTTTATAATCCTTCTAAGCCACTTCACTGCAGATTTTGCATCCTGACTACTTTAATGCATGTGACTCAACACATCAGCCATTAACTTGAAAGAAACCTATATGAGTTACTAGATAGTTGCTAGACTCTGCATGGCTCAAGGACCTGAAATTGACACAGCTTCGGTCACTGGAGTTGCCTATAAATTGTGAACTGTCCTTCATATTTGCATTCTAGTTCTTCCATATTAGTATTGAGCTTTAATTTTAATTGGGCAACATTATGTTGTACTTACAGTATCGACACCCACGCCAAAGCAGCTCAACAACACTCCAACCACACATCCTTTTTGTCCATGTTGGTGTTAGATATGAGTGAGTAAGATACTACTTCAACTTCTGACCTGTGTCTATCTGATTCTTTCAGATAATCTCTATCTTTCTGTCAATTTGCAGGCTATACAAAATATATGAACATAACCAATTGAATTATTTTAGTTTCTTACTTTTATACTGTGAATACTGTAGTGTATATATATATATATATATATATATATATATATATATATATATATATATATACTGTAGTGTACATATATATATATATATGTATGTATAGTTTGATGGTATGGTAGTTTTATTATTAACTCACCAAATTTGAAAATGCCCTCCCAGCCACTTATGTACAGTTTCCAAAATGGCAAGACATTGCGGGTCCACTTGGGTAGAATATACACAGGTGTGCTGTAAGTAAACATCCAAACAATGGAGTTGATGAAGTCTTGAGTCTCAGCTGGGATTGTTTTCTCCAGACAGCCAATACGGGTCTCAAACAGTATACGGGAGATTCCTGAATAAATAGGGAAGGGACAACATTGCAATCAGTTGATGCTCAGAACACAATTATTTGCTTAAATGAAACTATAGCTTGAAAAAAACTCAAATTGGTTAAAATTACTTGGTTGTTGGCATACTGTATATAAAGTTATTTTTAAGTTATTTTATGTGAATGTTCTGAGTTTTAACTGCGTTTGGAGACCCATCAAGCTGGTTTTCATATCTAGCACAGTGGTCAATATAGTTTTTTATAGACAGACCACACCTTCGAGTGAGAAACAGTACAGTTCATTGGACATATTGGTCACCAGGTCTCCAGTGGGGCTTGTCTCTCGCAGGTATCTTATCTTTTTGACAAAATCTGTGACCACATCATTAACCACAGGCTCATATTTCACTGAGTCCTTGGGGTGCAACATGCGTTTGTTCAGCACAGCTCTGAGCTTGTACCACTTCTCTCCTTCTCTGTTGAAAAAAACATATTTATAACAGAAGTACTGTAAAACCACATAAAAAACTGCAATTGTACACATTGCAAAAACACACTTTTATGAACCAGGCTGGACTGCCGGCTGCAGTGACTTTCTGGGCAATGACTTCGAATTATGTTGCATAACCCCTTATGTTGGTCAAAGGTATCAAATGACTGAACCTTGTCTAGATAATTATATAACAGTGTTTACAGGAGAAGTAAACCTCTTAACTCTTACAGTATCATAGCAATGACACAAAGTATGAATGCAGCTTACTCTGTGAAGGGTCCATAACCTAAGCCCTTCATGTCTCGGTATTCAGTCCACAACGTCATGTCTCCTCTGGTAGGGAACTTTTCATCTTTACGTAGTAGCTCCTCCAGCAGCTCCACACTACTTAGAACAATATGTGTTCCAGCTGTTTTCACTTTAAACATGGGGCCATAAATCTTCTTTTCATACAACTGGGAGAAATCACACAAGAGAATGAGCATGGTTGACAATATCTAATTTCTATTTTTGTAGACCATAAAAATCAACCAATATAACTGGGAACACAATTAAGGAGAACAATTAATAGTGCATTTGCCAGACATAGAAAACACCTGACAAAAGAAATGTATTTATTATGTTTTAATGTTTTAAAAACAATGTTTTAATTTTAAAATAATGTTATAATGTTTTTCAAGAACATTTAATAAACAAAAAAATGAGACTTAATTAATATGCATATATGCATGCAAAATTCATTCAATCATGTATTACCTGAATACAGTCTGTCCCGGGATGCATGCTCAATAAATAATCTAATTCTAGTCTAATTTTTCGAGCATGTAAACAAATCTTTAAATAAATGTTTATTTGAGATGGGAGATCCCTATGTCATTTCACAGTAGTTTCCATTGTAACTCTTTCCAGCTAAATATTTATGATTAAAGACTGTGAGTTTCCTAGTAGAAACATATTTCCTTTTCTTCTAAGCAGATTTAGTGCACCACTGGCTGCCACGTAACAGACAATAAACACTGTAGTTGCATTCTGTAGGGTCCAGTTCCCTACCAATGATTACCAAAAAATAACCACATCAGACATTTTCTTGCAGAAGTCACATTTGTCTGTGTGAGTGGTGGTACCTGCAGCTCGTGCAAGCGATTGTAGTAGCCCTTAAAGATCAGCCTGTAAAGCAGGATGGGCAGAGTAACCACAGGAAGGTCAGCCTCTGTCCTGATGTTCCCAGAACTGTCCTGTAGTGGAAGAGAAGTTGTAGCATTTGCCCCTGCCCATCTCCTTCGGTCAAGGCTGGATGCTGTGGACCTGAGGAGCTGCCGTCTGGCCACAGTTGCAGCCCATCGCAGAGCCAGTGAACGAGCCATCAGTGGAGTGGAAAGGTGGACTGTGCAAACAACAGCGAAACAGGAAGAAGAAAGGGATTTATAAACAGACTGGGTTTCAATGTGTAAAGAGGTGGAGCAACAGGCTAAGAATTTAACCCTTCAGTTAAACTGCACAATGTGGTCATCAGCGCTCAGGCAGTTCCATGTTTCAGTTACCTGTAAACTAAAAATGTTCAGCATTTTCTGACAAAACTGTTGTTGATGATAATATCAATATAATTCATGCAAATATAAAAGATTATGCTAAAAGGGTCAAAAAATGCAAGAAATGCACCAAACTTAACCTGCCTACATCAAGCAATCCAACCCAGCACAAGGTTGGCTGGACCACGGATTGTTTCATAGCATAAACTATTCTGTCATTAACCCAAGATTCCTAAACATTTACACTGTAGATCTGGCTGATGATTAATTAGTGCTCTTTCAAATAATAGAGAACAAGCTTAGAGCTCTGGGTGGTTTAATCAAAATAAAATACACAGACACTTTTCAATCTCTAAAAAAATAGATAAAAGGGCATTTTGCTTGTGAAGGGAGAAACACAAGCAATCTGTCTTTCAAACAGAGAAACATACAGTTCTTGATTGCCTAGCTCGGTTATCTAACATACAAACATGGCTTTAGTGTCTTGGGTGTATTGATTTTTACATATACAGTTGCACTCAGAATTATTCAACACCCATCGCAAATTGGCAAAATTTACAAACTTTCAGCTGTTTGCAATAAACAAGTCAAACAAGAACAATTTAAACAGCTCAACACGACTAATACTACAAGTAGTATCTCCACATTCAACACAAAATGTCACTTTTAATGACTACTGCAGTTTCAAAATTATTCAATCCCTTAACAACAAGCATCTTTAGTACTTAGTAAAGCACACTTTTGCTGTTATGACCTGCTGCAAATGCGATGCACAGCCAGACACCAGCTTCTGTAATCTTAGTCCATTCCTCATGAGCATTGATCTCCAGCTCACCAATATTCTTAGGTTTGCGTGCTGCAACCACCTTCTTCAAATCTCACCAGAGATTTTCTATGGGGTACAAGTCAGACAGTTGTGATGGCCACTCTACAATCTTCCAGGACCTTTTCTGAAACCAAGCTTTGGTGGTCTTTGAGGTATGCTTGGGATCATTGTTGTGTTGGAAGGTACAGTGATGCCCAAGCTCCAGCTTCATCACAGAATTATTGCATAGTTTTCATTACTCATCTACTTAAGTTTTATCAAGGCAACGAGTGTGCATGTTCTTGAAACATTTTACCCCAAGGGATTACCCCAAGGACGTAAAGTACACATTCGAGGCAGTACAGAAGATTTTCTTGAACCTGGGAAAGGAGTGCACAGCAAGGGTAGTCTTTCAAGAACATTTTTTTTTTCTTGAGTGATAATTTGTCATTGTGAATACACCACAGCACAGCACACAGTGCACACAACGAAATGTGACCTCTGCATTTAACCCATCCATGAAGGAGCAGTGGGCAGCTAACAAGGGCAGCGCCCGGGGAGCAGTGCTTGGGGATGGTACCTTGCTCATGACTACCTCAGCGGTAACCTTACCGGCCTTGGATTCAAACCTGCGACCTTCTGATCACGGGGTGAACACCCTACCGTTACGCCACCAACTGCCTTAAAGATGTACTGATTATTACAGGTTTATTGCTCGTTATTGATTAGAGGTTTATTGTGGTATTATAGTTATCGTGTACTTACGGTGTGTCATTTACAATGACAGTGACTTTTTGGATATTTGAAACTGCTTGTGAAAATGTCTGAAGCAAGAGTCTAAAGTAAATGAATCATTCTTGAACCACTTTTACGTTTACTTAGAGGATAATGTGTTTGCTAAACAGTTAGGGGAGAATATCTGGGAAACAGTGCTTACTGTGTCTGCAAACAATCTTGGAGCTTTGCAAGCTTATTTCAGCAAAATCGTTTGAATTTTTGAAAGAATATCTGAGTTAAATCTTAAAAGATTTCTGAGTTAAAACAAATATTTAATTTTTAAGTAAGTTGCTGTACCTTTTGACTGAGAAATATCAGTATGCTTTGTTTTCCAATTTTTCCAGTAAACTGTTTTAAGTGTAATAGTAGTAAGCTTTGTAAACTAAATGTCACAGGCACTGTTATTTGCGTTTTGAGATGTTATTCGCATATTTTGTTACAACAATGCAGCAATTTGTTGACATACAGTGTTGCTGGATTGCAGTTTATCAATGTTGATAGGCTTTAACAGGTGTTTAAAGTTTACATTAAAAAATAATAAAAACTTACAGGAATGTATCAATATTTTATAAGAAATGTTGCTACAATGAAAAACCTGTACTCAAATAAACTTTAAGACGTTAACTTTATAATTATGCAAGCACAACTGAAATGGTTTGTCCAATTCAAAATTTACCGTTCAGTCAACTTGGAACATTTAATTGACACATCATTATATTTGAATTCGAGTCTGCTTGTTGGCCTAACTAGGCATGTTCAGTCAACACAGAACAGTTAATTGACAATGTTACATTTCAATTTCAATAGTTTACACAGCTTCTGTTGAGCCAACTAAACATTTTAGATGCAACAGGTCACTAGAAAATTTTTAGTTGGAGTAGCCAGAATTTTCTTTACAGTTTATAGTTCACCTGTCCTTGGCCCAAATTTGTTATGTATTATAGCAGCCTTGACTAAAACCTTATTATCTAAATGATTGGCTAACAAGGGCAGCCCATGAGGAGCAGTGCTTGGGGACAAGCATATTTTATATCACTCAAACAGAATAGAAAAATAAGAAATATTTCAACACCTCTGACTTTGATTTCTAAATGTTTTATAGAAAAGCCACATCAAACTGTGACTGGCATCTGATCACTTTTGTCTTTCCAACATGATCTTTTGTAGGTTGATGCTCTCATGATCTTTTATTGGCCTTTATTGTTTAATCTTATCCACATTATCAATAGAGCCTGCAGGGTCCACTTTATAGAGCATGAAGTGGCCTTGTACTTGAGCTGCACTGAGCTCCAAGTGTGCAATTAGGGCACGTTTTGCAAATCTTTCTGCCTCAGATGCAGGTTCCAGGGGGTAGAATCTCCTAAACATCTGGGTCAACTGCCAGTGTGTACAATGGCCAACATATTGCTTCAGGTCCACACGACCAGGTCTTATAAGAGCTGGATCCAACCTTGAACATATGTGGGAAGAGAAGAAAGTATCAGATCGAGACTAAACAATCAGAAGCATGGATTATCAACTCATTCGAGCTGGGTTTTAAAAATCGATATCAATATTAGTGACCAAAGAGGATCAAGTGAATTCAATTGATAGTGAATCACAAAGTAAAAGTATCTGTGTGAGTGCTGAAAGTAAAAGTGTCTCAGTGACACATGCTGGATGTGATTACAATTTAAACAACTGTTCATCTTATGGGAAATATCTGTAGGCTGTATCAGTTGCAGCTATTATTATTATCTATTTAATCATCCTTACCTATCAATGTAATTAGTGGTCATGAACACAATTCTGGCCTCTGAAGAAGCAACACCATCCAAGGCATTAAGAAGTCCACTGAAGGAAAGTCTTCCCATGCCCTGGTAGGCAACTGGGTCTGTAAACAAAAATAACAATGTGTGTTTGAAGGACAATGTAAGACTAAACATTTATATAGTGCTGAAGAACAGAACCATACAGCAGTGACTTTGGGAGGAAAAACATTACATTAACAGCCTGACTATGTTTAAATTTACCATTGTTTTTCACTTATATAGCCAATTTACACAGTATAGGCAGAGATCAGAAACTCGGGTTACAATCACTATAACATGGTAACACCAAAAAAAGGGGTGTGGACATACTCTCTGTGGATTGAAGTTCCCGGTTAACAAAAGCAGCATCAACGTCCTCCAACAGAATGATACTCTGTTGAGGAGCTACACTCAGAAGGTGGTTTAAGCGGTCATCTGACAGACTGCGATCACTCAGACTCATCAGGCAGATGCTGTAACCCAATTCTCCAGCTAGAGCTGTTCTGAAAAAACACCAGCAATGTGCAAAAACATACATAACCCACACATATAACTATAATGTGCCATGTTTAGTAATTACTGTGCTTTTTGCTTTATGGAAAAAGTAACTTGTCTTACATGAAGCTGCTCTTTCCACATCCTGGAGGTCCATATAGTAGATAACCCCTTCGATAGGGGATCCCTGACAAAAAGGGCCATTTGTAAATGAGATACAAACTTCAAACTTTCCAAATTCAGTATCACATGTAATTTGGTTATTGTTATGTTGTACCTCTGTCAGTGTACCACTTTGGATTACTGATGAATTCCTTGACATCATCCACAAGCCTCTCTGCCACACCATTCTCCAGAACAACAGAAGTCAATGGCCGACGACGGCGGGGGAATCCAAATGGCCTCCACTCTGCTCCCATAGCTGTGTACATAACAGTGCGTCCCTCTTCCTGCTTAAGAGCCAGCTCTCGTGCTGTATAAACAGTAATAAAGATCTTAAATATTGTAATTCCATAAAATGATTGTCATTGGCATGTGAAACTCTAAGAAGCAATTCCACAATGATACAGCTTAACATACTCAGAAATTCAGCGCACAATGGTTTAAAATGTAACTTTGGAGCGCTGTGGTTTTCAGCGCCTGTAGCTATCAGGTCAAGCTTACAAACAAGTTATCAGTATTAAAAGTAACTTGAAACTTTAAACAACTTTGATCAACTTCAGCCTCTTACCTTCCTGCAGTATGTTAAAGAATATCTGTCTGTCTCTTCCAAGAGCTGTAAAGGTGACAGACTCCCAAGGGGTTCCTGTGTGCAAATCCACCATCTGCTTTTCTCTAGTCCTTTCCACTCTTATCCACTTACTCCCATACCTTTATTAACAGATGACATTCATGACATACTGTATTATTTCAGTCATTTATTTTTCTTCACAGTTGCCACTATTAATTATATTTATGTCTATTGATTGTAATTCTGTTATATTAAAAAGTACTTTGTTTTCTGTGCATGTTTCTCAAACGAAGCACGCCTATGATCATCCAACATATCAAATCAGCCCAAAACGCCCTTTGTAAGATGTTGAGTCACAGGGACCATCATAGAAACATACTGGAGCAAAAAAAGCCCTTTCTCTGGGACTTATATGAGGACTGATATATTTTTATCTGGTGCCATTATGTCTTCTTGTTCCTTAGAACAGTATCATATACCACTGGCCAATGGTTCACATTAGTCGCTCAAGGATTTAAAAGGGTTTGTGGTGCCTCACCAAATGATGTGGTTTCCAGGACTTGGGTGGAAGTCAAACTGGGTGTGGACCCGTCCACTCTCATGCTGCATGTAGGATGTCTCTACACTTAAATGCTGTGTGTGCTTGGCATGTTTGGTTATCCAGCTCAGCAACCAGTGGTAACTCTTATCTCGGCTGGGAACCTCCAGCGTGATCATGTAATGCCGCCTAAAGAAGATCATACCAATCTGGGTCCCCTTCCTGGCCAGTGCCAGTGCGGTGCCCACTCCAACTAGTCCAAAACCCGCCCCGAAGTAGGGGTTGTCCTTCAGGGCTCCGAGGAAATCAGAGAGGGTCATTATGAGGATGTATTAAAACAGTCCGTCGTTCATCAGGAGCATCTTCTATTGAACGCTCTGCAAAACGAGAGGTTACAAGTCTCATTCATTCTTGCTAAGTAGATACTGTCTTACGCTGATTTTTTGACAGACATGTTGCCTTTTTTTCTCTGTTTGCACTAAATAAATCCAGATAAAATACTCCTACTCACGTTAAAGCAATCAGCATCTCACTTAAGCATCCAGACCTTTAAACGCCGTTTTAAGTCAGATAAAATTATTTTTAAAAATACCCATCTTTATTGATAATGATACACTGTTTCGTATAGGTCTCCGCTACACCAAAGAGCCGAGTTCTCATTGGACGATTCACACAGCAGCGACCAGATGCTCTTGGATTCGAAGCCGACGTCCGCCGCTCTTCCGTTGTTCGGAAAAAGTGTTCCCCCGGAAATGTATCTCACCAAAATAGTTCCTATTTGTAAGACGTGCTATTTAAAAAAAACTATTAAAAAGAAAATACAGTAGGCATGCTTGTGTTTTCAAGCTAATTTGAGAATGGCTTCATCACGCACATTAAATTAAACAGAATATTGTTTTAAGCCTCCCGACGCAGCAGTACAATTATAATGTTAACGTTAGTACAAACAGGAATGGCGCCGCCTGCACGTCGTTTTAGCAGTATATAAGTGCTCGGAATAAGAGATGAAAACAAATCCATAAGGTATTGAAGTCATGTTATTTATCTATTTAAAGTCTATATTTTATTATGACAAAAAACAATAGCTGAGCAAGTTTATCGCTTGGCTGCTAACGAGCTACCAACGTTAGCAGCCATAGCCTGCTGTAAATGCGATGTTTTCCGGAGAGAAGATAGCAAAAATCCAAGGCAGTAGGTTATAATTATATTTTGACAGCAATCGCATCATATAAGTATTATATCAGATGTCACTGATGCTTAATTACAATATTTGTATTTGCACTGGGTTGTTTGTCTATTTATTATGAAATACATCAAACGCTAAAAAACACAAAGGACTTTAAGCAAGTGCACTTTGGTTTCAGTGAAAACATTAATCGAAATTTCCCTTCACTATTCATGTCTTGCACTGCAGGCACGTCTACACAAATAGTGCTAAACGCACCATTTAATGAGAAATGAAATGTCGTATCAACGCAAAGTAACCAACATTTGCACTTGGACCACATTTGTGAACACTTTTTCACCCATATAGTGGCTAATATGGAAAAGCAAAATCCCGTCCTTTGCAATGAAAAGCAACTTCATAACAGTTTACATGAGAAGTCTCTGACGAAAATTATAAACATTTCAAAAGGGGGTAAGTTGCGTTACTTGTTTATTATAAAGTCTGAAAGAAACCACTGCAAAGGCTAATAATGTAAATTTAAAATGGGTACCTCATATCTGTGTTTTACAAAATATCTTTAACAGCCTGCACTCGAGAAAAAGATTCTTCGTTTAACAAGTGCAAATCTGGGCCTCTGGGTAAAAAAAGAAAGCTTCAGAATTGCCCAACAGCTTTCTCTCAGGATGGGGAGACTGAGGGTGAGGTTCCAAAGGCTCAAGTGCAGAAAAATGGGGGAAAAGCAGCCAAGGCTTCAGTTCTTGAAGGGAAAAGATCTGTACCCTCAGTACAAGGTGAGTGAAATTTTATAGAAAATATAAAATATTATTATTATTATTATTA